>JAGDYQ010000009.1:2640085-2803150 GCA_021962125.1 Bulinus truncatus | reverse complement strand
ATAATTCTACTACTGTTTCTTTGAAAGTAATTTTCCTTAATCTTTAAAGAGAAGTGTTTTTTCAATTGACATCAGTGACACCCAGTTAATCTGTTCTGAAATTGATTATTATAATAATATTTATGTATAGGCCTAAGTCTTATGGCGTAAGACGACCTTTCGACCGAAGAGCTTGTCGGGTGAAAAGTTAAAATTGAATGGCAAAGTTTGACACTTTATGTTTGAAATAAATTATTTGCTGATGTATATAAAAAATCCTGACACAGTCTGAGAGAATTTTTTTTATTCCATAATGCAGCTCACGGAGTTCTCTAAAATTAAATTTAGCATGTGGGCAGTAGCACGGCAGTGAACGAATAATTATGTATTTTAATTTCACTTAAGTCTGTAGACCTCTATATTCACCAACCATGGCTGGAGCACCATCGTATAGCTGTGTTATATATTTTTCCTTACTGACATTATTGGATATCATGAAATAAGATGTCGTACAAGTCTAATAACCAAGAAATGTTAAAATGTCCATTGTATCATCCAGATAATTTTGATTTTCAATGGTTTAGAGGGGGTAGAAGTCTTCCATTAATTATATCTGACTTTTTGACAAAAGAATGGGATACATGCGATTATTTTTAAAGTTGTTTTACTACACAATTATACTCATATTCACAGAAAGAAAATCCTGCCATTTGCTCAGTCTATACTGTTCCTCCCCATGAAAGTAACATTGATCTATTAAGAATATCGTCCAAGATAAGACAAGCATTCATCATGTTCTATGTGTAGGCTATATAGGTAGATCTCGATTTTCATACGTTTACTACTTTGACCTAATTAGGCACTGAAAACTTTGATCTGTACTGTCGTAGTCTGATGTATTTGGCTAGTAAAACTTGGTAAGAGAAAAAGCCAAAACGAAAAAAAAAACTCCACATAAAAGCTACAAAATTAATTTAACAAAATTACTGTAGTGATTTTTTTTTTTAACTTTCATTTTTAAAAAATGAAAAAGCTTGAGAAATTAGTAGTTCTTGTATAAATAAGAGAGGGGGTGGGGTGTTATAAGATCTGAAGATTTAAATATAAGTTTAAAAATAGAAAAATTTACAACAATAAAATTAAACGTTATATGGCTATGCTGAGCTATTCAACAATTCAGTAGCAGAAGCCGACATTTAAAAAGTGAGTTAACCCCTTCTGTGTTATCGCTGAAACACGACGAGTCACGGAAAAGGAAAGGTGCAGGTGTATCGGGGTTGGTTGAGAGGTGACGAGACTAAACAAACATTCTCGCCCTCTGAAGTCAAGAGCTGAAGTAAATTTAGCATGCTCTGTTTGTCTATATATGCAGAGCTGCCAACTGTGATATTTTACTACCAGTTCTATATTATTTGGATGAAGACTCTTTTATTACCAGTTCTATATTATTGGGATCAATCTAAACAGTCTATTTCGATAATAGATCCAGAAATATTTTAGTCAGTTAGATATAAATTTAGATTATTTCCTCAATTTTTATATAATTCTGGATAACTATAATATATTTGTGAATAATTTTTCGGTGAGAAAGTTGGTAGGTAATAACAGGTCTCGTTGCCGGTATCATCGTAGGTAACACTATAAACATATTTATGTCAGGATTTTTTTCCCCTTAGTTCAACCAATGATAGGCTAACGTAAATATAACCCGAATTTAGATCGGCAAAATCTTTGCTTTTATGTCCAATTATCATTTGCTTTAATTGGAAAAGGCAAAAATAATGATTTTCTTAGAATATATATTAAATGCAAATTTTGTTAAGCACATTAAACTGCTATAAAAGCCCACTCTTTTATTTGTTTTGTTTCTCTTCTGCTTTTGTTGCTCTCTGTAAGACTGTTGCCGTAGGCAACACGGGTAACAATCGTTAGAACAAAACATATTTTTTCATTTGATAATATAAGTAGCTATGACATGTTCTCTGACTCTGTGCTAGAACTTGTAATGTTGTGAAAATGACAACCTGTTAATAGTTGTTGTTTCTTTTTTGAATAGCATATAATAGTAACAACACAATGTTGTAGATAAAGATACTCAATTAATGTAAAATCTCCCCACCCACCCCTAATGCCATGCTCACTCCTCCCCCTCCTCACCCCGTGTCCATGCTTGACGTCCGAAAATATGGTGACCTTAACATTGAAAACTTTGATTGAACTATAAATACAGTATGACAGCATAAAATACTTAAAATACATGTTTGATGGTTTGATATCCAGGGTCTTAAGTTCATTTCCTAAAGACTTTTTAAAACATTCGTTATGAAAACATTTTGAGAATCATTGTTATGAAAGCCAGAACACAGACTGATGTGAACAATTACCTGGTCGACATTCATATGGCAATAGATGACAGGCAGCAAATCAGTGTGAGTATGTTTGTGTGTGTGTTTTACTTAGTCTGTGAGTGTGTGTTTTACTTAGTCTGTGAGTGTGTCAAATGACGCGGGCCTAACCGTGCATGTTTGTTTCTGTGTGTGTTTCTGTGTGTATTTTTGTATGTGTTTTTGAGTGTGTTTCTGTGTGTGTTTCTGTGTGTGTTTTTGTATGTGTATTTGTATGTGTTTTTGAGTGTGTTTCTGTGTGTGTTTCTGTGTGTGTTTTTGTATGTTTTTTTGTATGTGTTTTTGAGTGTATTTCTGTGTGTGTTTCTGTGTGTATTTTTGTATGTGTTTCTGTATGTGTTTTTGTATGTTTTTGATTGTATTTCTATGTGTGTTTCTGTGTGTGTTTTTGTGTGTGTTTTTGTATGTGTTTTAAAGTGTGTTTCTGTGTGTGTTTCTGTAAGTGTTTTTGTATGTGTTTTTGTATGTGTTTTTGAGTGTATTTCTGTGTGTGTTTCTGTGTGTATTTTTGTGTGTGTTTCTGTGTGTGTTTTTCTATGTGTTTCTGTATGTGTTTCTGTGTGTGTTTCTGTATGTGTTTTGTATGTGTTTTGTATTTGTTTTTGTATATGTCTTTGTATGTGTTTTTGAGTGTGGTTCTGTGTGAGTTTCTGAGTGTATTTTTGTATGTGTTTCTGTGTGTGTTTTGAGTGTATTTCTGAGTGGATTTCTGTGTGTATTTTTGTATGTATTTTTGTATGTGTTTTTGAGTGTATTTCTTTGTGTGTTTCTTTGTGTATTTTTGTATGTGTTTTTGAGTGTATTTCTTTGTGTGTTTCTGTGTGTATTTTTGTATGTGTTTTTGAGTGTACTTCTGTGTGTGTTTCTGTGTGTATTTCTGTGTGTGTATCTGTGTGTGTTTCTGTATGTGTTTCTGTGTGTGTTTTGTACGTGTTGCTGTGTGTGTTTCTGTGTATGTTTCTGTTTGTGTTTTGTATGTGTTTTTTTATGTGTTTTTTGATTGTGTTTCTGTGTGTGTTTCTGTGTGTGTTTCTGTGTATGTTTATGTGTGTATTTTTGTATGTGTTTCTGTGTGTGTTTTTGAGGTATTTCTGAGTGTATTTCTGTGTGTATTTTTCTATGTGTTTTAGTATGTGTTTTCGAGTGTATTTCTGTGTGTGTTTCTGTGTATGTATTTGAGTGTATTTCTGTGTGTGTTTCTATGTGTGTTTTTGAGTATATTTCCTTGTGTGTTTCTTTTTTATTTTTGTATGTGTTTTTGAGTGTATTTCTGTGTGTATTTTTGTATATGTTTTTTGAGTGTACTTCTGTGTGTGTTTCTGTGTGTGTTTTTGTATGTGTTTTTGTATGTGTTTTTGAGTGTATTTCTGTGTGTTTCTGTGTGTATTTTTGTATTTGTTTCTGTATGAGTTTTTGTATGTGTTTTTGAGTGTATTTCTGTGTGTGTTTCTGTGTGTTTTTGTGTGTATTTTTTTTGTCTCTTTATGAGTATGTGTTTTTGAGTGTATTTCTGTGTGTGTTTCTGTATGTGTTTTTGTGTGAGTGTGTTTTGAGTGTGTTTCTGAGTGGATTTCTGTGTTTTTTTGTATGTGTTTTTGTATGTGTTTTTGAGTGTATTTCTTGTGTGTTTTGTTGTTGAGTGTATTTCTATGTGTGTTTCTGTGTGTGTTTTTGTGTGTGTTTTTGTATGTGTTGTTTTCTGTGTGTGTTTTTGTGTGTTTGTGTTTGTGTATTTCTGTGTGTGTTCTATTTGTGTTTTTGAGTGTTTTTCTGTGTGTTTCTGTGTGTGTGCTTTTTTTAGTGTATTTATGTGTGTTTTTTTTTTGAGTGTATTTCTTTGTGTGTTTTTTGTGTATTTTTGTATGTGCTTTGAGTGTATTTCTGTGTGTGTTTCTGTGTGTATTTTTGTATGTGTTTCTGTTTGTATTTCTGTGTGTGTTTTGTATGTGTTTTTGTATGTGTTTTCAGTGTGTTTTTGTATGTGTTTTTTAGTGTGTTTCTGTGTGTGTTTGTGTGTGTATTTTTGAATGTGTTTCTGTGTGTGTTTCTGAGTGTATTTCTATGTGTATTTTTATGTGTATTTGAGTGTATTTCTGTGTGTATTTTTTTATGTGTTTCTGTGTGTATTTCTGTGTGTGTTTTTGTATGTGTTTTTGTATATGTTTTTATATGTTTTTTGAGTGTGTTTCTGTGTGTATTTTTGTATGTATTTCTGTGTGAGTTTTTGAGTGTATTTCTGAGTGTATTTCTGTGTGTATCTTTGTATGTGTTTAGAGTGTATTTCTGTGTGTGTTTCTGTGTGTGTTTCTGTGTGTGTTTCTGTGTGTATTTTTGTGTGTGTTTCTGTGTGTGTTTTTCTATGTGTTTCTGTATGTGTTTCTGTGTGTGTTTCTGTATGTGTTTTGTATGTGTTTTGTATTTGTTTTTGTATATGTCTTTGTATGTGTTTTTGAGTGTGGTTCTGTGTGAGTTTCTGAGTGTATTTTTGTATGTGTTTCTGTGTGTGTTTTGAGTGTATTTCTGAGTGGATTTCTGTGTGTATTTTTGTATGTATTTTTGTATGTGTTTTTGAGTGTATTTCTTTGTGTGTTTCTTTGTGTATTTTTGTATGTGTTTTTGAGTGTATTTCTTTGTGTGTTTCTGTGTGTATTTTTGTATGTGTTTTTGAGTGTACTTCTGTGTGTGTTTCTGTGTGTATTTCTGTGTGTGTATCTGTGTGTGTTTCTGTATGTGTTTCTGTGTGTGTTTTGTACGTGTTGCTGTGTGTGTTTCTGTGTATGTTTCTGTTTGTGTTTTGTATGTGTTTTTTTATGTGTTTTTTGATTGTGTTTCTGTGTGTGTTTCTGTGTGTGTTTCTGTGTGTATGTTTATGTGTGTATTTTTGTATGTGTTTCTGTGTGTGTTTTTGAGGTATTTCTGAGTGTATTTCTGTGTGTATTTTTCTATGTGTTTTAGTATGTGTTTTCGAGTGTATTTCTGTGTGTGTTTCTGTGTATGTATTTGAGTGTATTTCTGTGTGTGTTTTTATGTGTGTTTTTGAGTATATTTCCTTGTGTGTTTCTTTTTTTTATTTTTGTATGTGTTTTTGAGTGTATTTCTGTGTGTATTTTTGTATATGTTTTTTGAGTGTACTTCTGTGTGTGTTTCTGTGTGTGTTTTTGTATGTGTTTTTGTATGTGTTTTTGAGTGTATTTCTGTGTGTTTCTGTGTGTATTTTTGTATTTGTTTCTGTATGAGTTTTTGTATGTGTTTTTGAGTGTATTTCTGTGTGTGTTTCTGTGTGTTTTTGTGTGTATTTTTTTATTTGTCTCTTTATGAGTATGTGTTTTTGAGTGTATTTCTGTGTGTGTTTCTGTATGTGTTTTTGTGTGTGTTTTTGTATCTGTTTTTGAGTGTGTTTTGAGTGTGTTTCTGAGTGGATTTCTGTGTGTATTTTTGTATGTGTTTTTGTATGTGTTTTTGAGTGTATTTCTGTGTGTGTTTTTGTATGTGTTTTTGTATGTGTTTTTGAGTGTATTTCTATGTGTGTTTCTGTGTGTGTTTTTGTGTGTGTTTTTGTATGTGTTTTAAAGTGTGTTTCTGTGTGTGTTTTTGTATGTGTTTTCGTATGTGTTTTTGAGTGTATTTCTGTGTGTGTTTCTATTTGTGTTTTTGAGTGTTTTTCTGTGTGTTTCTGTGTGTGTGCTTTTTTTAGTGTATTTATGTGTGTTTTTTTGAGTGTATTTCTTTGTGTGTTTCTTTGTGTATTTTTGTATGTGCTTTGAGTGTATTTCTGTGTGTGTTTCTGTGTGTATTTTTGTATGTGTTTCTGTTTGTATTTCTGTGTGTGTTTTGTATGTGTTTTTGTATGTGTTTTCGAGTGTGTTTTTGTATGTGTTTTTTAGTGTGTTTCTGTGTGTGTTTGTGTGTGTATTTTTGAATGTGTTTCTGTGTGTGTTTCTGAGTGTATTTCTATGTGTATTTTTTATGTGTATTTGAGTGTATTTCTGTGTGTATTTTTTTATGTGTTTCTGTGTGTATTTCTGTGTGTGTTTTTGTATGTGTTTTTGTATATGTTTTTATATGTTTTTTTGAGTGTGTTTCTGTGTGTATTTTTGTATGTATTTCTGTGTGAGTTTTTGAGTGTATTTCTGAGTGTATTTCTGTGTGTATCTTTGTATGTGTTTAGAGTGTATTTCTGTGTGTGTTTCTGTGTGTATTTTTTATGTGTTTCTGTGAGTATTTCTGTGTGTGTTTTTGTATGTGTTTTTGGATATGTTTATGTATGTGTTTCTGTGTGTGTTTTTGAGTGTATTTCTGTGTGTGTTTCGGTGTGTATTTTGGAATGTGTTTCTGTGTTAGTTTTTGATTTTATTTCTGTGTGTGTTTTTGAGTGTATTTCTGTGTGTGTTTCGGTGTGTATTTTGGAATGTGTTTCTGTGTTAGTTTTTGATTTTATTTCTGTGTGTGTTTTTGAGTGTTTTTCTGTGTGTGTTACTGTTTGTTTTTTTTTATTGTATTTCTGTGTGTGTTTTTGAGTGTATTTTTTTGTGTGTTTTATTGTGTGTTTTTGTATCTGTTTTTAAGTGTGTTTCTGTGTGTGTTTCTGTTTGTGTTTTTGTATTTGTTATTGAATGTATTTCTGTGTGTGTTTCTGTGTATATTTCTGTGTGTATTTTTGTATGTGTTTCTGTGTGTGTTTTGAGTGTGTTTCTGAGTGGATTTCTGTGTGTATTTTTGTATGTGTTTTTGTATGTGTTTTTGAGTGTATTTCTGTTTGTGTTTTTGTATGTGTTTTTGAGTGTATTTCTATGTGTGTTTTTGTGTGTGTTTTTGTGTGTGTTTTTGTATGTGTTTTAAAGTGTGTTTCTGTGTGTGTTTTTGTATGTGTTTTCGTATGTGTTTTTAAGTGTATTTCTGTGTATGTTTCTGTGTGTGTTTTTGAGTGTATTTCTGTGTGTGTTTCTATATGTGTTTTTGAGTGTATTTCTGTTTGTGTTTCTGTGTGTGTTTTTGAATGTATTTTTGTGTGTGTTTTTAAGTGTATTTCTTTGTGTGTTTCTTTGTGTATTTTTGTATGTGCTTTGAGTGTATTTCTGTGTGTGTTTCTGTGTGTATTTTTGTATGTGTTTCTGTTTGTATTTCTGTGTGTGTTTTGTATGTGTTTTTGTATGTGTTTTTGAATGTTTTTTTGTATGTGTTTTTGTATATGTTTTTGTATGTATTTTTGAGTGTGTTTCTGTGTGTGTTTCTGTGTGTGTTTGAGTATGTATTTTTGAATGTGTTTCTGTGTGTGTTTCTGAGTGTATTTCTGTGTGTATTTTTTATGTGTATTTGAGTGTATTTCTGAGTGTATTATTTTATGTGTTTCTGTGTGTTTTTATGTGTTTCTGTGTGTATTTCTGTGTGTGTGTTTTTGTATTTGTTTTTGTATATGTTTATGTATGTGTTTTTGAGCGTGTTTCTGTGTGTTTTTGAGTGTATTTCTGTGTGTGTTTTTGAGTGTATTTCTGTGTGTGTTTTGGTATGTATTTTTAAATGTGTTTCAGTGTGTGTTTTTTATTGTATTTCTGTGTGTGTTTTTGAGTGTATTTCTTTATGTGTTTCTATGTGTATTTCTGTGTGTATTTTTGTATGTGTTTTTGAGTGTATTTCTGTGTGTGTTTCTGTGTGTGTTTCTGTGTGTTTTTGTATGTGTTTCTGTGTGTGTTTCTGTGTGTGTTTCTGTGTGTGTTTCTGTGTGTGTTTTGAATGTGTTTCTGTGTGTGTTTCTGTATGTGTTTTGTATGTGTTTTTGTATGTGATTTGGAGTGTATTTCTGTGTGTGTTTCTGTGTGTGTTTCTGTGTATGTTTCTTTGTGTTTTTATGTGTTTCTGTGTGTGTTTTTGAGTGTATTTCTGAGTGTTTTTCAGTTTGTGTTACTGTGTGTTTTTTTTTTTTTGTGTTTCTGTGTGAATTTTTGAGTGCATTTCTTTGTGTGTTTCTTTGTGTGTTTCTTTGTGTATTTTTGTATGTGTTTCTGTTTGTATTTCTGTGTGTGTTTTTGTATGTGATTTTGTATGTGTTTTTGAGTATCTTTCTTTGTGTGTTTCTGTGTGTTTTTTTTTTGTGTGTGTTTCTGTGTGTTTTTAAATGTGTTTTTGTGTGTGTTTCTGTGTGTGTTTCTGTATGTCTTTCTTTGTGTGTTTCTTTGTGTATTTTTGTATGTGTTTCTGTGTGTGTTTCTGTGTGTGTTTCTGTTTGTGTTTCTGTGTGTGTTTCTGTGTATGTTTCTGTGTGTCTTTCTTTGTGTGTTTCTTTGTGTATTTTTGTATGTGTTTTTGAGTATATTTCTGTGTGTGTTTCTGTGTGTGTTTCTGTGTGTGTTTCTTTGTATGTTTCTGTGTGTATTTTAGTATGTGTTTCTGTGTGTGTTTTTGATGTATTTCTGAGTGTATTTCTGTGTGTATTTTTGTATGTGTTTTTGTATGTGTTTTTGAGTGTATTTGTGTGTGTGTTTCTGTGTGTGTATTTGAGTGCATTTCTGTGTGTGTTTCTATGTGTGTTTTTGAGTATATTTCCTTGTGTGTTTCTTTTTTATTTTTGCATTTGTTTTTGAGTGTATTTCTGTGTGTGTTTCTGTGTGTGTTTGTGTATGTATTTTTGAATGTGTTTCTGTGTGTGTTTCTGAGTGTATTTCTGTGTGTATTTTTTATGTGTATTTGAGTGTATTTCTGAGTGTATTATTTTATGTGTTTCTGTGTGTGTTTTTTATGTCTTTCTGTGTGTATTTCTGTGTGTGTGTTTTTGTATTTGTTTTTGTATATGTTTATGTATGTGTTTTTGAGCGTGTTTCTGTGTGTTTTTTTGAGTGTATTTCTGTGTGTGTTTTTGAGTGTATTTCTGTGTGTGTTTTGGTGTGTATTTTTGAATGTGTTTCAGTGTGTGTTTTTTATTGTATTTCTGTGTGTGTTTTTGAGTGTATTTCTTTATGTGTTTCTTTGTGTATTTTTGTATGTGTTTTTGAGTGTATTTCTATGTGTATTTCTGTGTGTATTTTTGTATGTGTTTTTGAGTGTATTTCTGTGTGTGTTTCTGTGTGTGTTTCTGTGTGTGTTTCTGTGTTTTTTTGTATGTGTTTCTGTGTGTGTTTCTGTGTGTGTTTCTGTGTGTGTTTCTGTGTGTGTTTTGAATGTGTTTCTGTGTGTGATTCTGTATGTGTTTTGTATGTGTTTTTGTATGTGATTTGGAGTGTATTTCTGTGTGTGTTTCTGTGTGTGTTACTGTGTGTTTTTTTTTTTTGTGTTTCTGTGTGAATTTTTGAGTGCATTTCTTTGTGTGTTTCTTTGTGTATTTTTGTATGTGTTTCTGTTTGTATTTCTGTGTGTGTTTTTGTATGTGATTTTGTATGTGTTTTTGAGTATCTTTCTTTGTGTGTTTCTGTGTGTTTTTTTTGTTTGTGTTTCTGTGTGTTTTTAAATGTGTTTTTGTGTGTGTTTCTGTGTGTGTTTCTGTATGTCTTTCTTTGTGTGTTTCTTTGTGTATTTTTGTATGTGTTTCTGTTTGTATTTCTGTGTGTGTTTTTGTATGTGATTTTGTATGTGTTTTTGAGTATCTTTCTTTGTGTGTTTCTGTGTGTTTTTTTTTGTGTGTTTCTGTGTGTTTTTAAATGTGTTTTTGTGTGTGTTTCTGTTTGTGTTTCTGTATGTCTTTCTTTGTGTGTTTCTTTGTGTATTTTTGTATGTGTTTCTGTGTGTGTTTCTGTGTGTGTTTCTGTTTGTGTTTCTGTGTGTGTTTCTGTGTATGTTTCTGTGTGTCTTTCTTTGTGTGTTTCTTTGTGTATTTTTGTATGTGTTTTTGAGTATATTTCTGTGTGTGTTTCTGTGTGTGTTTCTGTGTGTGTTTCTTTGTATGTTTCTGTGTGTATTTTTGTATGTGTTTCTGTGTGTGTTTTTGATGTATTTCTGAGTGTATTTCTGTGTGTATTTTTGTATGTGTTTTTGTATGTGTTTTTGAGTGTATTTGTGTGTGTGTGTGTGTTTCTGTGTGTGTATTTGAGTGCATTTCTGTGTGTGTTTCTATGTGTGTTTTTGAGTATATTTCCTTGTGTGTTTCTTTTTTATTTTTGCATTTGTTTTTGAGTGTATTTCTGTGTGTCTTTTTGTATGTGTTTTTGTATGTGTTTTTTTGAGTGTATTTCTGTGTGTGTTTCTGTGTGTATTTTTGTATTTGTTTCTGTATGAGTTTTTGTATGTGTTTTTGAGTGTATTTCTGTGTGTGTTTCTGTGTGTGTTTTTGTGTGTGTTTTTGTATCTGTTTTTGAGTGTGTTTCTTTGTGTTTTTCTGTTTGTGTTTTTGTATGTGTTTTTGTTCTGTGTTTTTCTGTTTGTGTTTTTGTATGTGTTTTTGATAGCGTAATTCTGTGTGTGTTTTTGAGTGTATTTCTGTGCGTGTTTCTGTGTGTGTTTTTGTGTGTGTTTTTGTATCTGTTTTTGAGTGTATTTCTGTGTGTGTTTCTGTGTGTGTTTCTGTGTATGTTTCTTTGTGTTTTTATGTGTTTCTGTGTGTGTTTTTGAGTGTATTTCTGAGTGTTTTTCAGTTTGTGTTACTGTGTGTTTTTTTTTTTTTTGTGTTTCTGTGTGAATTTTTGAGTGCATTTCTTTGTGTGTTTCTTTGTGTATTTTTGTATGTGTTTCTGTTTGTATTTCTGTGTGTGTTTTTGTATGTGATTTTGTATGTGTTTTTGAGTAACCTTATTTGTGTGTTTCTGTGTGTTTTTTTTTGTGTGTTTCTGTGTGTTTTTAAATGTGTTTTTGTGTGTGTTTCTGTTTGTGTTTCTGTATGTCTTTCTTTGTGTGTTTCTTTGTGTATTTTTGTATGTGTTTCTGTGTGTGTTTCTGTGTGTGTTTCTGTTTGTGTTTCTGTGTGTGTTTCTGTGTATGTTTCTGTGTGTCTTTCTTTGTGTGTTTCTTTGTGTATTTTTGTATGTGTTTTTGAGTATATTTCTGTGTGTGTTTCTGTGTGTGTTTCTGTGTGTGTTTCTTTGTATGTTTCTGTGTGTATTTTTGTATGTGTTTCTGTGTGTGTTTTTGATGTATTTCTGAGTGTATTTCTGTGTGTATTTTTGTATGTGTTTTTGTATGTGTTTTTGAGTGTATTTGTGTGTGTGTTTCTGTGTGTGTATTTGAGTGCATTTCTGTGTGTGTTTCTATGTGTGTTTTTGAGTATATTTCCTTGTGTGTTTCTTTTTTATTTTTGCATTTGTTTTTGAGTGTATTTCTGTGTGTGTTTCTGTGTGTGTTTGTGTATGTATTTTTGAATGTGTTTCTGTGTGTGTTTCTGAGTGTATTTCTGTATTTGTTTCTGTATGAGTTTTTGTATGTGTTTTTGAGTGTATTTCTGTGTGTGTTTCTGTGTGTGTTTTTGTGTGTGTTTTTGTATCTGTTTTTGAGTGTGTTTCTTTGTGTTTTTCTGTTTGTGTTTTTGTATGTGTTTTTTAGCGTAATTCTGTGTGTGTTTTTGAGTGTATTTCTGTGCGTGTTTCTGTGTGTGTTTTTGTGTGTGTTTTTGTATCTGTTTTTGAGTGTATTTCTTTGTGTGTTTCTGTTTGTGTTTTTGTATGTGTTTTTTGAGCGTAATTCTGTGTGTGTTTTGAGTGTATTTCTTTGTGTGTTTCTTTGTGTATTTTTGTATGTGTTTCTGTTTGTATTTCTGTGTGTGTTTTTTATGTGTTTTTGTATGTGTTTTTGAGTGTATTTCTCTGTGTGTTTAATGTGTGTTTTTGAGTGTATTTCTGTGTGTGTTTCTGTGTGTTTTTTGAGTGTATTTCTGTGTGTTTCTGTGTGTGTTTTTGAGTGTATTTCTGTGTTTGTTTTTTTATATGTGTGTTTTTGAGTGTATTTTTGTGTGTGTTTCTTTGTGTGTTTTTGACTGTATTTTTGTGTGTGTTTCCGTTTTTTTTTTGAGTATATTTCTGTGTGTCTTTTTTGTGTGTGTTTTTCTACTCTGGATAATCTGTAGTTTCCTCCATTATCTTTCCGTCCCAGTTAATGACCAATGGACATTTACTTCTAAATTGAAATTCTGATTTCAATTTTCTTGTCTGGCATCGAACCCTCAGACAGAAGCTTCTTTTAGTAAACAGCAATCTCTATATAAAAATCCTCATCATCTTTGCCTTCTTTCTCACTTTCTCTTCAATTACCGTCACGGGTTGTGAGTAATTTGGCGAAAACATTCCCACTTTATTCCAACCCTTGACTCGCACGGCCACCCTCTAATAATATTAATAAATATAAGATAATGTATAATAGTATATGTTCCATTACTCCCAACCCTCCCTTCCTACTTCACCCCTGTAATTACGTCATATCGCAGGTGGCCAGCGGAGCTAGATGAAGGGCTTGCATGCCGACGAACCCAGCGGGAGCTGAGGAATGTTACATAGGGGTGTTACATTCCACTCGGGATCCTCTCTGACCAGTCGGCCCCTGTTCAAATGCCGACAAAGGATAGATGTCCAGTTACTTTTGTCTTTTGTCGGTATGGCCCACTGATTGACAGGGAAAGGAGCACAAATGATGATTGGTCACGTGTGTAAAAGTATGGGAGTAACGTAGAAGAGTGGGTCATTCGACTGAGTCGTCTTTTAGAAGACAGTCGATAAACGAGAGAGAGAGAGAGAGAGAGAGAGAGAGAAAAGAGAGAGAGAGAGAGAGAAAACGTCCTTCACTTCATTTATATTGGATTATTTTTGCTGCATTTGGGATTATCTTTACTTTATTTTACCAGCCACCAGATCCTGTTACGGACTGGTGACTCTATGTAAATAAATCTTTGAGTGTTGTTACACGAGACTTGTTGTTGATTATCTGCACTATGTGTACGTGTGAATGCTGCTGATGAAACGCTGTGTTGCAGAAACACAAATAAAAATACGAGTACCAATTGAGTCAGCCCTCATACTTCTAGATAACAAGCCAAGGATACCCTCATAGGGGTCCTCAACAATTACTCTTCGATTTTCTTCGACTGCTTTTCTTTTTGAAGATCGTTAACAGTTACCTCAACGCTTTCGGATATTGTCTTCTTCAGTACCTTGTGATTATAGAAAACCATCTTCATAGCATGACCCAAGGTTAGTGAGACATCGCTAGGCAGACAAGAATCCGTTTTTCCAATCAACCAAACTTCAGTTATACGTCTTGTCAATACACTTTGTTAATTACCACTTGATGTGAATGTGATATGAATTCAATAATTAGTTAGTCAAAAACTACTTTATTATCCAGCAAACATTAATAAAATTAATTATAATCTAAAATTCAATATACTTTTAATTTTACAATGAACTAAAATTGCACTATAGCAAAAGTAAGTAAGCGACACATCAGAACTGCCGCATTATCTCATACAGTAAACCATCGGGTCGCTTGAGCGACCTCTAAAAGTGATCATTTTTCAAAAAGTTTAGTTTTTGTTGATTTGCTTGTCAAAAATAAAAAAAAAATTAGCCACAATGCATTAGAATCGGAGAAATTTTTATCCCCTATAATGATGAATCACCCTAATGACAGACATATACGACAATGGCACATACATCACAGACACATACATCACTGACACATACACCACTGACACATACATCACTGACACATACACCACAGACACATACATCACAGATAAATACACCACAGACACATACATCACTGATAAATACATCACTGGCACAAACACCACAGACACATACATCACTGACACAAGGGGCGTATCATGTGACCAGATGAATCACTTAAACGAAATCACACCCCCATTTCCCAGTTATTTGTTTGTGAGTCGAGGGTGGTACTGAGGGCTCACGGAGACCATTTACCTGGAGAAAAATGATCGCGACCGTGACACGTAGGATGAAGTTTGGGGACCGAGCTACAAATGGCAGGTGACTGCATCTAATTAGAAAAGCCATGCGGTAGAAGTTACTCAGGGGGGATACTGAGTTAGAAAGTTTCACAGGTCCCTTGTTCAGATGTCAAATCTCTTTCCCACGTCCCAGACCAGAGTTGGTGGGTTAAGAATTAATTAGGAATAATAAATCACTCATGCCAAGCCAGTTGTGTAATGTATAAAAGCTGGACGATTCTGTATGTAAAGAGACAGGAGCGAGACTGAGAACTAGAGAGCAGGAGCGGAAGAGTGTGACGTAAGCTGAAGTACTGTATGCGAGGAGAACTGGCGTCAAGATATATATATATATATATATATATATATATATATATATATATATATGTATATATGTATATTGTGACGAGCTAAAGTAGATTTAGAGACAGAGACAATAAAACTTGTGTTATTAGCAAAGAAACTGGTATTTGTTGACTTATTAGCGGAGATTGTACGTGAGCTGTGAAAATATAAATATTGTCACCAGACCATCAACATCTACTCTCTAATACTTCTAGACAGCAATCTGTTCGTGGCAAGGATTAGCATTGGGACTATCCACCACGTAGCAAGGTGTGACTGGCATTATATCAGTATATAGTGTGACTGGCATTATATCAGTACATATGACTGGCATTCTATCATTAGGTAGATGTGACTGGCATTCAATCAGTAGGTAGGTGTGACTGGCATTCTATCAGTAGTTAGGTGTGACTGGCATTCTATCTTGACATAGTGTGACTAGCATTCTATCAGTAGGTAGAAGTGACTGGCATTCTATCAGTATATAGTGTGACTGGCATTTTATCAGTAGGTAGGTGTGACTGGCATTCTATCAGTAAGTAGGTGTGAATGACATTCTATCAGTAGGTAGATGTGACTGGCATTCTATCAGTAGGTAGATGTGACTGGCATTCTATTAGTAGGTAGATGTGACTGGCATTCTATCAGTAGGTAGAAGTGAATGGCATTAAATCAGTAGGTAAGTGTGAATGGCTTTCTATTTATGTATATATATATATATACTAGTTGCAAGTACCCGGCTTTGCCCGGGTTTAAAATAAGGTTTTCTGTTTACCTTTTGTTTTCTCCCTACCCCCCCTCTCTCTCTCCCTCCCTCCCTTCCCATCTCCCTATCCCTCCCTCCCGCCCTCTCTTTACCTCCCTCCCTCTCTTTATCTCTGCCTTTCGCTCTCTCTCTCCCTCCCTTTCTCTTTCCTCCCCTTTCTCTTTCCCTCCCTCCCTCCCTATCCTTTCTCCCTACCCCCTCTCTCCCTCCCCCTTTCTCTCTCCCTCCCTCTCTTTCTCTCTCCCATCCTCCCTCTCCCTCCCTCTTTCTCTCTCCCCATCTATCTCCCCTTCCTCCCTCCTTCCCTCTCTCTCTCCCTCCCTGTCCCCTCTCTCTTTATCTCTCTTTCCCCCCTCCCTCTCTCTCTCTCTCTGAACAATTAAACTTCAAATTATGCTTCTTAAATAAACAGAAAACCTTATTTTAAACCCGGGCAAAGCCAGGTACTTGCAGCATGAAAAAAAACTACAACAAATCTTTATTTCTTTTTCCGTCCCTAACACTTTCTTCTTCGTCCGTTCAATGACTCATTCACTTGGTTCGCGAATACAGTATCAATGCCCTGTGCATGATACAATTTGAATACAATAACATTTGAAGCACCCGCGCGCAAGTTCATGTACAATCGGGAAATGACGTCACAGAGGATTTACCATACCGTGAATACTTTAGTATAGTAAAATAATTAATTACAATTAAACTGCCCATTGAGATTGTATTAATAATGTTAATAATGTCACAGAAATATTTTAATTAACGTATTTCGGTTTAATAATGTGCACCTTTGATTTTAATCTTCTGAATACATAAACCGATAGGTAAATAGATATGCAATTTGCCATTCCCACTTTTAGAAACAAAAATGCAGTAAAATAATTTAGCCGATAATTGTTTTTACCACTATTGATTTCACCAGACCATGTTTACAATTTGAGTTTCCGGAAGTTACACATCTTTTGCTTTAAAAACAAAAATGCAGTAAAATATTTCTGTCTCCCACCGATCTCTTATCATAATAATTAATTACAATTAAACTACCCATCGAGATGAAACGAAACATGTCCTATAACCTTCCCCATGTCATTATGTGTACGTGTACCAAATTTCATGTTATTTGTTTGTCTGCTTCTTGAGTTATAAGGGAACAGACAGACAGACAACAAATGCGTCTTATAAGTATAGATATATATATATATATATATATATATATATATATGTGTGTGTGTGTGTGTAACAACTGTAACAAATATGACAACTCTGCACCTCCGTGGACCCACATCGAGTGGCCATTTCGACAACATTATTGAATTATAGTTGTTAAAGTTATTACATTTGTTACAGTTGTACATTTTTTTACAATTGTTACAGTTATTGCACTGTTGTACTCTAAATTTACTCCTCGCCCTTCCCTTCACACAATTACCTTCCCACCTACTCCCCCTCCCGCGTTATAACTGAGATGTATTAGTTACACCAGTCATTACAGCGGCTGTACGATGGTCTAGGATTGTTCAGGTTAGAGGGTTTGACCACTGCAGTGGTTTGGCGGTGGTGTAGGTGTTGGATGGCGAACATAAATTTGTCAACTTGAAAAAAATAGCTTCATACTGTCTAATGTCTAGTGACGAACTAAGGAGATACCAGTTCCCCCAACCCCCTCTTCCGTCTCAATGAGATGCCGGTTTCAAGTTGTATTCTTCCCGCAAGTCAACACTAAATTCGTGCGCTAAAAAAAAACATCGGTTGTTCTGTGGAATTAGTAAACGACTTACCAGGTCGAGGAAATCGATGCAATAAATCTCTATATGTGTATATACCCTACCCCAACTTCCCCCTGATCCTCAAATTACCCCTAAACCACTTGGTCACGCCTACTCTCTTGTATCTCTTAACAATTAGTTACTAGCGATGACAATGTACACGGGTCGGACTGACAAGGGAGTTCATTGTGAAGTTACAGTTTCCCAAATTTCTCAGTAATTTAGTGGAATTTATCAACATTTTTTGCTTATTGTTTAGTTCTCGACTAAAACCAGTTTTTAATGCCCGAAAAATCTTTGTCGAATGCTTCGAGAATCGTCAAAAACCCGGTTTTTCGAATTAGGAAAACACACCTTGAACATAGTGTAATGAGAAAAATAACATAGTCAAAAACGATACAGTTATCAGCTTAAAATTGCCACAGTGAGAACATTCTTAAGGTTAAAGTTGATTGTGTATATCTAAAAAGGTGAATATCATAATAATGAAAAAATTCTAGGCTATTTTATTAAATTTATTTTTGAACATTACACATTGCTCGCATTCGAATCTCAATAAAGGTGCATTACTAAATAGTTAATTACCAACAATCTACAACAATTGATCGAACATAGAAACGAAATGTTCTATAGAACATTACTAGATTAATTTGTGTTTGTATGTGTGTATCTGTGTCAGTCTGTGTGTATCTGTATTAGTCTGTGTGTATCTGTGTCAGTCTGTGTGTATCTGTATTAATCTGTGTGTACATTACAATGTAGCGGTAGAAAGATACATTAGAAAAATTAATTTGAAGATTTCCTAAGTTTTATAATATGTTCTTTGAATGGAAAAAACTGTAACTGTATTAAATGTAATAACTGTAACAAATGTAACTATGTAACAACTTTAACAAATGTAATAACTACCAAAGGTAACAAATATAACAACTGTAATAAATGTAATAAACGTAATAACAATAAAAAATTAACAAATGTAATTACTATAAAAATGTAATAATTGTAACGACTGTAACAAATGTAATAACTGTAACAACTGTAAAAAATTTAACAACTGTAACAACAGTAGCAAAGTACTACAATTAAACAGATACATAATTCAGAGGAGAGAAGCTCGTTGATACAGATATGATAGATATAGATATGGTTGATACAGATATGATTGATACATATATAATTGATACATATATTATTCAAAAAAGCACTATTAAGCTAGAAGCACATTCAAACGTACCTCAGTGACTAAATACTTATATAAGACTGCCAGTATAAACTTTTAATTATGTAAACATTACTTTGAAACAAAAAAAACAACCTGTAATTTGTTTATAAAGAAAGCCAAAATCTTTACCATGCTTGGGGCACCTCTAAAAATAAATAGAATCTACTAAAACTTGGCAAGGCTGTTAGTTAGCTCCAAATACAACTATGTGTTGCTATTAAAATAGAAAAATTAAAAAATTATTTTCGCACCACCCTAACGTATATAGATCACCAATACCAGGTCATATCTCGATACGTTGTTCAAATATTACGGAATGTTGTTATATTTGTAGACACTGTTTGAACATAGCTGTCATTACAAATAAAAATCAATGATAATGGTAGCACGGATTTTTTGACTTTCAAAGAATGTTCGTATTCTATGGTATTTTAATGTTCAGTATCCAAATTTTTAAAAGAATGTTCATATTCTATGTCATTATATAACTTTTTGTTCGATTTTCAAGTTGCTTGACTCTTAAGTCTGTTGTACTTTGATAAAAGGGGTGAGACAACAATTTTAATAAGCCCGACCTATGCGTCACTAACTTTAGTTACGACACTGATTTATGTTAAAAGATTCCAATTTCAGTTGTGATGTGTTAATAAATGATTGAAGCTCTAAGAACTCAGTACTAGTGAGAGTACTACTACCAACGTAAAACACGTTTGGGCGGGGGATCACTTTGCTTGATACAAAACTTGTATCTAGTGTTCAGTGAAAAATATTTGACAACGAGATTTTGACGTCCTCTTAATATTCTTTAATTTTAGGATCAAATTAAAAGATTTTCTGTGCAAAATATGGCGATTAATTGATCGAATTAAATCAAACGGTTTTTCCCGTTTGATTGGGGAAATAATAAAAGGATAAAACAATCTGATGGATTGATATATTGTTGGATTGTGTGTGTGTTTGTAAGTGTGTGTTGGTGTGTGTGTTTGTGTGTGTTTGTGTGTGTGTGTTTCTGCTCCTGTTTTATGAGTATTCATTCTTTCCATTTCATCGAAGCTTCCTGGCGATAATGCCATAATGTCATTCCATTGAACAGATAGGATTTCTATTAATATGTCTATTGACATGTTTCCACCCCAGCAGACATTATATTGACATGTTTCCACCCCAGCAGACATTATATTGACATGTTTCCACCCCAGCAGACATTATATTGACATGTTTCCACCCCAGCAGACATTATATTGACATGTTTCCACCCCAACAGACATTATGATGACATGCTTCCACTCCAACAGACATTATGATGACATGTTTCCACTCCAACAGACATTATGATGACATGTTTCTACTTCAGCAGACATTATGATGACATGTTTCCAATTCAGCAGACATTATATTGACATGTTTCTACTCTAGCAGACATTATACTGGAATGTTTCCACTCCAACATACTTTCTATTGAGATGTTTCCACTCTAAGAGACATTATATTGACATATTTCCACTCCAACAGACATTATATTGACATGTTTCCACTCCAACAGACATTATATTGACATGTTTCCACTCCAACAGACATTATATTGACATAATTTTACTCCAAAAAAAAGGTTGTTGACATGTTTCCACTCCAACAGAGTTTCTTTTGAAATGTTTTTTCTCCAAATGACTGAATTCCAGAGTTTTGTTAGTCATTATTAATTCAGTTGACAACTCGGAGGCACAAGAAATATTTCAGCCTTTTAAAAAGTGACGATAACAATATAAATTAAATGATACGGTAAAAATATAAATTAAAACATACGATAACAATATAAATTAGATTATACGATAACAATATGAACTAAATGATACGATAACAATACAAATTAAATGATACGATAACAATAAAAGCCTGGCAATGTGTACCAGCCGTTAAATCTGGCCCTACTTTATGTTACATGACTGCAACCATCTCAATTTCATTCATTATATTTAAGTCATTATATTACAGTCATTATAATTCATTCATTATATTTCAGTCATTATATTTCAGTCATTATATTTCATTCATTATATTTAAGTCATTATATTTTAGTCATTATAATTCATTCATTATATTTCAGTCATTATATTTCAGTCATTATATTTCAGTCATTATATTTCAGCCATTATATTTCAGTCATTATATTTTATACATTATATTTCAGCCATTATATTTCAGTCATTATATTTCAGTCATTATATTTCAGTCATTATATTTCACCATTATATTTCAGTCATTATATTTCAGTCATTATATTTCAACCATTATATTTCAGTCATTATATTTCAGTCACTATATTTCAGTCATTATATTGCACCCATTATATTTCACCTCTGGTGCTTTTAGTATTAGATCAATCATTGGTTTCAAACAGTTGGTTGGACACAGTTCAATGATTTGATCAAGTCAATCCCTTCATACTGTGACAATTAGACCATGTCCATTGTTCAACTTTTCCGGAATGTTAATTAGTACCCTCTGTTGTTAATACTATACATCTACGTGTGTTGGTAGACGTGTTAAGTTAGCATGAACTCCAGTATTTGTTGATGTATTCTGTCATGATGACCTCCAGTATTTGTTGATGTGTTATGTCATCATGACCTCCAGTATTTGTTGATGTGTTATGTCATGATGACCTCCAGTATTTGTTGATTATTCTGTCATCATGACCTCCAGTATTTGTTGATTATTCTGTCATCATGACCTCCAGTATTTGTTGATGTGTTATGTCATCATGACCTCCAGTATTTGTTGATTATTCTTTCATCATGACCTCCAGTATTTGTTGATGTGTTCTGTCATCATGACCACCAGTATTTGTTGATGTATTATGTTATCATGACCTCCAGTATTTGTTGATTATTCTGTCATCATGACCTCCAGTATTTGTTGATGTGTTATGTCATGTTAACCTCCAGTATTTGTTGATTATTCTTTCATCATGACCTCCAGTATTTGTTGATGTGTTATGTCATCATGACCTCCAGTATTTGTTGATGTGTTATGTCATGATGACCTCCAGTATTTGTTGATTATTCTGTCATCATGACCTCCAGTATTTGTTGATTATTCTGTCATCATGACCTCCAGTATTTGTTGATGTGTTATGTCATCATGACCTCCAGTATTTGTTGATTATTCTTTCATCATGACCTCCAGTATTTGTTGATGTGTTCTGTCATCATGACCACCAGTATTTGTTGATGTATTATGTTATCATGACCTCCAGTATTTGTTGATTATTCTGTCATCATGACCTCCAGTATTTGTTGATGTGTTATGTCATGTTAACCTCCAGTATTTGTTGATTATTCTTTCATCATGACCTCCAGTATTTGTTGATGTGTGCTGTCATCATGACCACCAGTATATGTTGATTTATTAAGTTATCATGACCTCCAGTATTTGTTGATTATTCTGTCATCATGACCTCCAGTATTTGTTGATTATTCTTTCATCATAACCTCCAGTATTTGTTGATTATTCTTTCATCATGACCTCCAGTATTTGTTGATGTGTTATGTCATCATGACCTCCAGTATTTGTTGATGTGTTATGTCATCATGACCTCCAGTATTTGTTGATGTATTCTGTCATGTTGACCTCCAGTATTTGCTGATGTGTTCTGTCATCATGACCTCCAGTATTTGTTGATGTATTCTGTCATGATGACCTCCAGTATTTGTTGATGTATTCTGTCATAATGACCTCCAGTATTTGTTGATGTATTCTGTCATGTTGACCTCCAGTATTTGTTGATGTTTTCTGTCATGATGACGTCCAGTATTTGTTGATGTATTCTGTCATGACGACCTCCAGTATTTGTTGATGTATTCTGTCATGATGATCTCCAGTATCTGTTGATGTATTCTGTCATGATGACGTCCAGTATTTGTTGATGTGTTCTGTCATCATGACCTCCAGTATTTGTTGATGTGTTCTGTCATCATGACCTCCAGTATTTGTTGATGTATTCTGTCATGTTGACCTCCAGTATTTGTTGATGTATTCTGTCATCATGACCTCCAGTATTTGTTGATGTATTATGTTATCATGACCTCCAGTATTTGTTGATGTATTCTGTCATCATGACCTCCAGTATTTGTTGATGTGTTATGTCATGTTAACCTCCAGTATTTGTTGATTATTCTTTCATCATGACCTCCAGTATTTGTTGATGTGTTCTGTCATCATGACCACCAGTATTTGTTGATGTATTATGTTATCATGACCTCCAGTATTTGTTGATTATTCTGTCATCATGACCTCCAGTATTTGTTGATTATTCTTTCATCATGACCTCCAGTATTTGTTGATGTGTTATGTCATCATGACATCCAGTATTTGTTGATGTATTCTGTCATGATGACCTCCAGTATTTGTTGATGTGTTATGTCATGATGATCTCCAGTATCTGTTGATGTATTCTGTCATGATGACGTCCAGTATTTGTTGATATGTTCTGTCATCATGACCTCCAGTATTTGTTGATGTATTCTGTCATGATGACCTCCAGTATTTGTTGATGTGTTATGTCATCATGACCTCCAGTATTTGTTGATGTGTTATGTCATGATGACCTCCAGTATTTGTTGATTATTCTGTCATCATGACCTCCAGTATTTGTTGATTATTCTGTCATCATGACCTCCAGTATTTGTTGATGTGTTATGTCATCATGACCTCCAGTATTTGTTGATTATTCTTTCATCATGACCTCCAGTATTTGTTGATGTGTTCTGTCATCATGACCACCAGTATTTGTTGATGTATTATGTTATCATGACCTCCAGTATTTGTTGATTATTCTGTCATCATGACCTCCAGTATTTGTTGATGTGTTATGTCATGTTAACCTCCAGTATTTGTTGATTATTCTTTCATCATGACCTCCAGTATTTGTTGATGTGTGCTGTCATCATGACCACCAGTATATGTTGATTTATTAAGTTATCATGACCTCCAGTATTTGTTGATTATTCTGTCATCATGACCTCCAGTATTTGTTGATTATTCTTTCATCATGACCTCCAGTATTTGTTGATGTGTTATGTCATCATGACCTCCAGTATTTGTTGATGTGTTATGTCATCATGACCTCCAGTATTTGTTGATGTATTCTGTCATGTTGACCTCCAGTATTTGTTGATGTGTTATGTCATGATGATCTCCAGTATTTGTTGATGTATTCTGTCATGACGACCTCCAGTATTTGTTGATGTGTTATGTCATGTTGATCTCCTGTATCTGTTGATGTATTCTGTCATGATGACGTCCTGTATTTGTTGATGTATTCTGTCATGTTGACCTCCAGTATTTGTTCATGTGTTATGTCATGTTGATCTCCAGTATTTGTTGATGTATTCTGTCATGATGACGTCCAGTATTTGTTGATGTATTCTGTCATGACGACCTCCAGTATTTGTTGATGTATTCTGTCATGAAGATCTCCAGTATCTGTTGATGTATTCTGTCATCATGACCTCCAGTATTTGTTGATGTATTCTGTCATGTTGACCTCCAGTATTTGTTGATGTATTCTGTCATCATGACCTCCAGTAATTGTTGATGTATTCTGTCATGATGTCCTCCAGTATTTGTTGATGTATTCTGTCATGATGACCTCCAGTATTTGTTGATGTGTTATGTCATGATGATCTCCAGTATCTGTTGATGTATTCTGTCATGATGACGTCCAGTATTTGCTGATGTGTTCTGTCATCATGACCTCCAGTATTTGTTGATGTATTCTGTCATGATGACCTCCAGTATTTGTTGATGTATTCTGTCATAATGACCTCCAGTATTTGTTGATGTATTCTGTCATGTTGACCTCCAGTATTTGTTGATGTTTTCTGTCATGATGACGTCCAGTATTTGTTGATGTATTCTGTCATGACGACCTCCAGTATTTGTTGATGTATTCTGTCATGATGATCTCCAGTATCTGTTGATGTATTCTGTCATGATGACGTCCAGTATTTGTTGATGTGTTCTGTCATCATGACCTCCAGTATTTGTTG
Source organism: Bulinus truncatus (assembly GCA_021962125.1). Classification (NCBI taxonomy): domain Eukaryota; kingdom Metazoa; phylum Mollusca; class Gastropoda; family Planorbidae; genus Bulinus; species Bulinus truncatus. Next base: position 2,778,766 of record JAGDYQ010000009.1, on the reverse strand, counting down.
ATGTGTTCTGTCATCATGACCTCCAGTATTTGTTGATGTATTCTGTCATGTTGACCTCCAGTATTTGTTGATGTATTCTGTCATCATGACCTCCAGTATTTGTTGATGTATTATGTTATCATGACCTCCAGTATTTGTTGATGTATTATGTCATCATGACCTCCAGTATTTGTTGATGTGTTATGTCATGTTAACCTCCAGTATTTGTTGATTATTCTTTCATCATGACCTCCAGTATTTGTTGATGTGTTCTGTCATCATGACCACCAGTATTTGTTGATGTATTATGTTATCATGACCTCCAGTATTTGTTGATTATTCTGTCATCATGACCTCCAGTATTTGTTGATTATTCTTTCATCATGACCTCCAGTTTTTGTTGATGTGTTATGTCATCATGACCTCCAGTATTTGTTGATGTATTCTGTCATGATGACCTCCAGTATTTGTTGATGTGTTATGTCATGATGATCTCCAGTATCTGTTGATGTATTCTGTCATGATGACCTCCAGTATTTGTTGATATGTTCTGTCATCATGACCTCCAGTATTTGTTGATGTATTCTGTCATGATGACCTCCAGTATTTGTTGATGTGTTATGTCATGATGATCTCCAGAATTTGTTGATGTGTTATGTCATGATGACCTCCAGTTTTTGTTGATGTGTTCTGTCATCATGGCCACCAGTATTTGTTGATGTCTTCTGTCATCATGACCTCCACTATTTGTTGATGTATTCTGCCATCATGACCACCAGTATTTGTTGATGTATTATGTCATCATGACCTCCAGTATTTGATGATGTATTCTCACATCATGACTTAAAGTGTAGGTTGATGTGTTTTGTCATTATGAACTCATGTTTTGGTTGAGGAATTATGTCCTTTTAGTGTAGGTTAATGAGTAATGTCATAGTGACCTGCAGTGCGGATTAATTTTTATGTCATACCAGGACCAAAAAAGTTTGATATGAAAAGTAAAATTATCATTTTTAAAACTAATAAAAATTAAATTACAAATTAAATAACAAGTTGATATTCAAACAATCACACGAAGTCATTTCCAGATAACAGATTGGCCTTTCATTGTCAAACAGCGATATAACCAAAAAAGATACTGTTATATCACCATATCGAATTGGAAAACATGGCTGATAACAACTTAGTGTAAAAGTTAAGGACAACTTAATGTCAGTACAGTGTAGTCTGTTATGTCACGCGGGAGTCCGTGGTTCGATCTTCGGTGAAGACAAATGGATATTTCAGGCCATGGTTAAATATTCTGCTATAATCTCCCGTGGTGCCTCTATGATCATTGCGCTATCTACTGCTGTGGGGATGAAAGAAGGACACCATAAAAACCGTCCCGTTAGTGGTTTATAGGATCTAAGAGATTACATCTCATCCTTACAAGGTACTTCACACACATTGATTAACATCGATAAAGTGCAATAATTGTACAGATGTACCAGGACAGATGGTTATATGGAATGTTCTATGATATTGTGTAGCAGTGCCGGCCTTAGACATTTTTGTGATATAGGCAAGGACAGAAATGCCGCCCTTTTTAGTTTCATTTTTCTAAGAAAAACTCTATAAATGCTATTTATATTGAAGTAAATCCAAATTATGAAAATAAAAATATGATATCTTTATAGTCGTATTGCTGGTCTTCATTCTTCATAACAAATTTCTAAAATTTGGCAATTTTATAAAAGTTAAAGAGTTTTAAGTATACGTCGTGAATTTTTTGAGAATTTTTTTTTTGCTAAGTTAAAAAAGTAATGAAAAATTTAAAAAAAATGAAATTTCATGATTATTAAGCATTAAAAAGATTGAAGAGAATTCAAGAAAAATATGCTTTTCTAGCTTTTGCAGAGGCAAACTCTTCACTGACTTCGGTCAGATCCAAATCTTCTGCAATCGTTTTCTCTATAGATATTGTAGCTAAACCAACCAAACGATCCTGAGACATGGTAGAACGAAGATATGTTTTTATGAGTTTGATCACTCGCCACTGTAATCGGGAGTGTAAGCGAAATTCGCAATGCCGAGTACACATTCGGAAAAAGAGCAACCACGCCCATTCCACATAGATAGTCTAATATAACTCTAAGCAACCAAGCCCATTCCACATAGATAGTCTAATATAAATCTAGGCAACCACGCCCATTCCACATATATAGTCTAATATTACTCTAGGGCTTGATTTTTCTGTAATTCTCCTTGTATAAGCCAATAATTCATCTCACAGTTCTGTTGCATTCATGTCTGCTGAATCTTTGTTTTCAAATGTTAAAGCTAATTGAAGGTCCATGCAATCTTTGAAAACCTCTCTTTCATCCAATAGTTTCATTATTTGTTATCCTCATTTTTAGTTCTTTCCAATCATGATAACTGGTTAAATGATCTGGAAATTTTTCATGATGCTGCAGTATACTTGACATATTTTTCCAGTCACAACTGCCATGTGTTGTTAAGGCAGATTTATCCGGTTATATATTCTGCAGCAAAAACAATATACCTTATCTACTGACGTAGAATACATCAACCATTTCCTTTTTAATGTTTCTCCTTAGGCCAGTTTGCGTGTATAGTGGTAATTAGAAAATTGTCTCCCACTTTCTACTTTTGGATAACCAGACTCAAATTTGATCTGCTTTGGATCATGCTGAATATGAAAACAACGAATATTATCACTTATATCTGGCCATTTAGCAGGATCCTCCATTATATCTTAATCTAATTTTGTTAACTGCAAAATAAGAGAATAATTTTGAAAATAGTGATGTCATAATAGTGATGTAATAAATTAATCCACGTGACTTATTTGTTGTCGCCATTCTAAAAAAAAAATGTGCTCTTATTTAATTCTAAACTTTCTCAAATTCATTTATTTTATTTTTAATTTTTATATTTTTGATTTTAATTTATTTTGCTGGACTTTGCCGCCCCTTGAAATAATGCCGCTCTAGGCAGCTGCCTATATCGCCTATACCTAAAGCCGGCACTGTTGTGTAGACAGAGTGAATTCAGCTATTTTATGTTAACTTTCTCTAAAATTGTTTGCAATTCACCACTTTATTTGTTTACAACAATAGCTTATCTTAGAATTTAGTCTGTTTTTATTTAGCTTATTTGTTGAAGATATTTTTTTTTAATTAAACTCAGTTTCGACCAATTCTAGTAATATTTACATCTTGTCTTTCAATCTTTATTGTATTTCATTTCTAGTTTATTTATTTATACATGAATCTATCTAATAATTCTACTTTTTAATATATAAATTTAAGTTTCTATCATGAAGTTACCAAACTTACTACTGCTAAGATCTAAATATCTTCAGTGATCAATGTTATTGTGTATAAAGTATTTTAAAATCAAAATATGTTACTTAATATGTTACTAAAAATGTTACTTAATATGTTAATTAATATGCTACTAAATATGTTACTAAATATGTGACTAAATATGTGACTAAATATTCTCTTTCGTTTTGATTTAATTGAATACAATATTTATCAGCATCAAAAAGATCAGAAATAAAAATCATTTTCTGAATATGTGACCAATAGATTTATCCCACTGAGAATTCCTTTGTGTTCAGGCCACCATTCTGTTGAATGACGATTCCTAACCAATAGCGACACATTCACAATAGTAAAACGTTCACAACAGAACCAGACACATTTTCAATAGCGAGAGACACATTTATAATAGCGACATACCACATTTTATTTACATTCTGCTCTCCGTGATATGAAACACAGATGAGATTGTATACATATTGAGCAAGTCTTGTTTTGAAAATGTTTTCATCTCCGCCATTAATGATATTTACACTCATCAGTCCATTCATTGAATAGAAATGTTTATTATTATATATAAAGCTCCTAAAACCCATTCATGAATTAAATAATATTGTATCGCCTTTTATATTTATAAAGCAAATTGAAAGCTTTTTTATTCTTAAAAAAAAACAATAAAAACAAAGAAGTGTAAATAGGCTTGTGTGTTTTTCTGAATGGAAAGCTTTATTAGAAACAAAAGCGAATAACAACAATGGCGTGAGAGTTTTAAACACAAAACCCAGGCCTATTTATATAACGATGCACTATCTGTATAATATATAATCTGTGATGTGAACCATTGGGTCAGAAATATATTTTGTTTATATTTTGTCTGCAGCATTTTGGTGTAAATGTTTCTTACTTTGTATTTACGTCTTTAATGTAATTTGCCAAGTACAAACATTTTATTATTACTCTTAAAGTAGCATGTTAGAAAATTCAATATTTCTTTTCTAATGATTCCATTAGTATAGTCCACAGTGTAATCGTTTATTCCCATTATTACAAGTAACAACATAGTAGATAATATTAATAATAATTATTCCTTATGAATTCACAATATAAAGGCATATAGCTGGGTGGGAAATGATTCATACAATAGCTTATGAAATCTACTATCTCGATACGTTTAAGTACCAAAGCATTCACTTCTTTTTTTTTTCTTTCACTTCCTTTCTCACTCTCCACAAACTTCTCATTCTATCAAATATTGGGTTTTACAGTCTACGAAATATTTGGTCTCTGACACATTTAGTATACACTCTGGACTATTCTGTGTACGTCTTACGTCCCACTCATTCTCTGTAAGTTCTTGTCTCTGATACATATTGTGTACATTCTGGCATTTGGAAAAAAACTGTGTTCATTATGCCCGTAGAATCACACTGTGTACAATTATAATTTCATTTCACTATGCTATTATGCATGACAGATGGACATAACGGCAGATATATTGATTGGTTATATGTCATAAAGACAGAAGAATAGGAAAGACAAAGCCACATTCTGTGTGCAGTAGTCACAGCAAGATTGAAGTCTTGTTAGCTTCATGCTGGCATTGGCTGGACTAATGAAATATTCACAAACAATTGTTACTGTCATTTTTTTTTTCTACGACACATTAGACCTTTTTGAGTTTGTGTCATCAATACATTACATTTAAAAATATAAACATACATTTACAAAGACACGCTCTTTAAACAAAGACACACTCATTTCACACTCTTACATTCATTTCACACTCAATCACTCATTTCACACTCACTCTTTCATTTCACACTCACTCATTCATTTCACGTAATCACTCATTCAATTCACATAATTACTCATTCCTTTCACATAATCACTCATTCATTTGTAAAGTTTATTATTCAAATAGCACATCCCTCTGTAGACTTTATCTGCGGGTTGAGACTTAGTCTCTTAGAGCCCGTGAGATCAGACCTGCTGTGTCTCTCAACATCTGGAGACTGCCATAGAGCCCGATGGCCAGCAAGCTTCCGGACTGGTCCACCCTGTGGTCCGCCAGTCCGGGGCACCCAAAAAGCAAATGATCTACGGTTTCCTCCACTTCCCTGCAGTGTCTGCAAAGGGTGTCGACATTGGGCCTCAACCTCCCAAAGTACGCGCCAATAGGACAGTGCCCAGTTCGGCGCCTGCTCGACACGCCTAAGCTTCCACCACGGGTCAGTTTTGGACGGCCGCTCTAGAAACTTTCGGACGATAACTCCGTTCACCCCATGAGTCCAGCCCGAGAACCACTTCAATTGTCCAAAGAGGCAGATCATGGAACGTGCTGCCTCGAATGAGCTCTTTCTTGCACTCACGGGCAGCACTTGGGAATCTGTCGACTGGACTATTGCCTTGGCAATGCTGTCTGCCCTTTCATTTCCGGGCACGTCCGCATGCCTGGGAACCCATTGAAGGGTCACATGCACGTGATGTTGGGACACAAGACCCTGTATTGCCATCAGCATGGCTTCCAGCAGAAGCGGTCATTCTCCTGTCCCTTTTACAGCTTGGAGAACAGAGAGCGCGTCAGTGAGGATGACAATGTCCAGAGCAGGCAAAGTACCCTCACCGATTAACTCCCCTATGTGGTCCACTGCCTCAGTAATGGCTGTCATCTCCGCCTCGTAAGCACAGAGCGACCCACATAGGCCAGCATGGTCTTTCACAAAGCCAGTTTGTGGGAGAGTGATGTGGACCCCAAACGAGGCGCTTGTCCGGCCGTCTCTACTGGATACAGAGGCATCAGTATAGGCCAGTATAGCGTTCCCCGAATAGGTTCCAATCATCTCCATAGCCACATCCGTGATGGTTCGGTGATCCTTTGCGTTCCCAGCATTGGTTTCGACCAGGGTCGTGCGTACCTCAGGCATGTAGAAAGCCTCGCCAGGAGGAACCCTAGAGACTGTCTCTAGCCATAGGCGGTCAGTCGGCAGCTTGATCTCGGAGGCAAGTCTTACTGCGTGGTGCATAAAAGACTGCATCGAGAGCCGCTTCCTTCCTACCCAGCCATCGACCATCTCCCTTAGGACAGAGGTCTCCTCCTGCCGCTTAAACCGCTCATACGCGGTTATAACGGCCTGTTCTCTACGGATACCCAGAGGTGGCACATTTGCCATGATTTCCACCGCTGCTGTGGGTGCCGTTCGAAAAGTGCCTGTGATCAGCCGGAGAGCCTGGTTTTGTACAATATTTAGGGCCTCTAAAGAGGACTTAGACCCATAGACCTGCACAACCTGGCTATAATCTATCAGAGACCTTACTGCACCCATGTACAGTGACCTCAGGACATCTGCTAGAGCCCCCCAGGACGTGCTCGCCAGCTTCTTGACAATATTCAGTCTATCAGAGGCGCAGCGGGCAACCTCTGAAAGATGTGTACAGAGAGTAAGCTTTCTGTCAAGTGTTACTCCCAGGTACTTGGGCATAGGTTCCAGAGCAAGAACCTCACCCTCTACCTCCAGTCTGAATGGTTCCTTAAGGATACTCGTGCCCATGTTAAACAGCGAGTAGACGGTCTTCGAGATGTTAATCTCTAGCCCCCACATCCTAGTATAACAGCCGACCGTAGTCAGGTCCTTCTGGAGTGCTCTCTCAAGGACTGAGGCACTCTTTCCGGTCTTCCAGACCGCTAAAACGTCGGCATACAGTAGGCTTTTACATCCCAGAAACTCAGGCAGGTCATTGATGAAAGCTAGGAACAATGTACAACTGAGGGCAGAGCCCTGTGGGAGACCCTGTTCGAGGGTCCGTTTCCTCGACACGCTGCTCCCAACACGTGTCATGATAGTACGATTACTGAGGAAACAGCGTAACCAAATGTACATCTCAGCGGTGACACCCAACCGCTGTAGCTTCAACAATAGTCCTGGACGCCAGACTCGATCGTAAGCCTGCTTGAGATCTAGGAAAACTACCGCCGTTGACTCAGCTCTCTGAATACCGTCGGCTATTTCTTGGACGAGGAGCGTGACCATGTCCATCGCACTCTTACCCCGCCGAAAGCCTCCTTGCTTTGGGGTAATGAGCCCTTTTTCCATGCGTTCAGCTACTTTCCCTACACATGAAGTGAGGGAGATAGGACGGTAGCTTTCTGCTTGGTCAGTCTTTTTCCCTTTTTTAAGTACCGGCACTATGACAGCCTCCCTCCACCTCTGAGGGAGTTATCCGGTCAACCACGTGCGATTGACAAACTGGAGAAGCTTTGCTTGTCCCGCTGCCCCGAGGTGTGTAATCATCTCATTGCTGATCTAATCACTGCCTGGGGCCTTTCTCATGCGACACTTCCTGACTGCGTATGCCAATTCATTGGCAGAGAATGGAGCTCTGAACGTGTCTCGATTTTCCGTGCCAAACTCAGCCTTCTCTTTGACTCGTCGGACTTTATCCAGTGCCTTGGACAATGTACTCTTCTTACTCGACTTGCTGACCTCTGCAAAGTGCCTGTTAAGCACTTCGGCCTTCTTGCTATCGCTAGCCGTCAGGCCTGAGTCCGTTTGCAACGGGGCGCCAGTTCTAATCGCCCCAGCCTGGGTCAAGTCTTTCAGCAATTTCCATGTCTTTTGGCTCTCCCTTAGATCCAACTTCTCGCATGTATCAGTCCATTTCTGCTTTTTGGCCTCAGCAGACGCCCTTTTTACTTGCTCGGTTAGTTTATTGTACTCACGGCGCGCCTCAGCCGTTTTCAATCGACAAGCTTTCTTTCGAGCGGATTGTCTTTGCCGAACTAACCTTGCAAGGGCTGTAGTCCAAAATGGTCTGAACTTACGTTTCGGTAGGCTCCTTGGGACCGTCCTACGTGCGGCACCTAAGATCGCTTCAGTGATCTCCTTGTAAACAACGTCGATTGTTCCACACTCGGAATCTACCCTCTCCAAGGCAGCGTCATAGGAGGCCCCATATGCAGTTTGCGATAAACTCCCAGAGGAGTCCATTCGGGTACCAGACTTTGCTAGGCCATCGGCCCTCTCGTTCCCAGGTAGGCCGGCGTGGCCTGGGATCCACTGTAGCGTCACTGCTACTCTGCGCTTGGTCATGAGTTGTTGGATAGCCTCCACCATGGCTTCCAATCGTTGCGGCCATTCCCCTCGCCCCACTATGGCTTGGAGAACAGACTTAGAATCCGTCAGGATGACGACTTCCGACGGCGGAATCGCCCCATCCTCGATCCTCTTATCAATGTGCGCCACCGCCTCTTTTATGGCTCTCATCTCTGCTTCTGCTGCACAGAGAAATCCACATGGCCCTGCAACGTCCTCACTGTAACCCGTTGTCTGGTGGACGATGTGAGCACCGTATCCGGACTTATCTTTGCCATCCTCGCTGACGACCACGGAGCCATCAGTGTAGGCTAGGATCGCCCCTTCACGATAGGACTCGATTGTCTTTCTAGCTGCCTCTTGCAGCGTCTCTAGCTGGCTGCTTTTCGTTACCATGGTATCGATCAGGCTCATGCGTACCTCAGGCATGTGGGACTCCATGCCAGGTGGAGACCGGGAGTGGGTCTTCAAACTTTCCCGTTCGGTCGGAAGCTTTGCGTCCTCCGTCAACTTCGTTGCACAGTGCATGAATGACTTCATCGTTAGCCTCTTTCCTTCCTTCCAGTTATCGACCATTCTTGTGTGGACAGTGGTCTCCTCCAACCGTTTGAACCTCTCGAAAGTGGTCAGGACGGCTCTGTCCCTTCGTGTATTGAGAGGTGCTACATTTGCCATAATTTCTACCGCGGCGGTAGGAGTTGTTCGGAGTGTGCCGGTTATTAGGCGAAGAGCTTGGTTCTGCACTTTGTCCAGGACCTCTAGTGACGATCGAGACCCGTACACTTGTGCTACCATGCTGTAATCGATCTGAGATCGGACTGCACCCATGTACAGTGACCTCAAGACATTTGCCCTCGCTCCCCAGGACGTGCTCGCCAGCTTCTTTACCATGTTCAGACTCTCAGAGGCCTTCCTTGAAACCTCAGAGATGTGCGCACAAAGGGCCAGTTTTCTGTCTAGTGTGACCCCCAGATACTTTGGCTTGTCTTCCCTTTCTATTGTTTCTCCGTCAATTTTCAGATGAAATGGCTCCTTAAGGATTTTGGTACCTAGTGTGAAGAGAGTATGGACTGTTTTTGAACAATTTATTTCTAGGCCCCACAGCCTAGAGTAGCAGCTGACTGAAGCCAGGTCTTTCTGGAGTGCTTTCTGAAGTACAGAGGCACTCCTTCCAGTCTTCCATATTGTGAGGTCATCCGCATACAGTAGGCTTTCACATCCTAGACAGTTCGGCAGGTCGTTGATAAAAGCCAGGAACAATGTACAACTCAAGGCAGAGCCCTGAGGTAGGCCTTGCTCTAACGTACTTTTCCTCGACACACTGCTCCCAATGCGTGTCATGATAGTACGATTACTGAGGAAACTTCGCAACCATGTGTACATTTCAGCGCCGACACCTAAGCGCTGCAGCTTAAGCAACAATCCTTGCCGCCAGACCCGGTCGTAGGCCTGTTTAAAGTCCAAGAAAACTACCGCTGTGGACTCACCCCTCTGGAAGCCGTCAGCTACCTTTTGGCATAATACCGTAACCTGATCCATAGCACTCCTGCCTCTTCTGAAACCACCCTGACGAGGCGTAATCAATCCTTTCTCCTCAAAGAACCACATCAACCTTCTATTGACCATTCTCTCAGCTACTTTCCCGGCACATGATGTGAGGGAAATGGGCCTGTAGCTTTCCACAGAGCTTGCGCTCTTACCCTTCTTTAGTATTGGCACTATGACAGCCTCCCGCCACCTGTACGGGAGGTCCCCGGTTATCCATGTCCGGTTGACGAACTCGAGGAATTTGCTCCGTGCTCTGGTGCCCAAGTGACTGATCATCTCGTTACTGATTCCATCACTTCCAGGAGCTTTGCCTAGTTTGCACTGCCTGATAGCATGATTTAGTTCACTGGTCGAGAATGGGAACTCGAACGTTTCTCGATTTTCACCCTTTTTGCCGACTCGTTCTCCGGTGCGACGGACTTTGTCCATGGCCTTCGACCACGTACTCTTCTTGTTTGACTTTCCTACTCCTGCAAAGCGCTTGTTCAGCACTTCGGCCTTTTTGTCATCGCTGACAATCGACCCTGAGCCCTTTTGCAGTGGAGCGGGACACCTAACCGCTCCTGAGTTTGAGAGATCACTCAATAATTTCCATGCTTTCCGGCCCTCCTTCAGATCTAGCTTAGCGCATGTATCCGACCATTTCTGCCGTTTGGCTTCGGCAGACGCCCTTTTGACTGTTTCCGACAAACGATTGTACTCTCGGCGGGCTTCCGCCGTTTTCCTTCTGGTGACCCTTCTGCGAGCCACCTGTCTCTGCCTCACTAGCCTGGCCAGGGCTGTAGTCCAGAATGGTCTGAACTTTTGCTTCGCATTTGTCCTCGGGATCGTCCTTCGCGCAACCCCTAGAATCGCATTCTCCAGCTTTTCGTAACAAGCGTCGATGGTATCCGCGTTCACATTCACCCTCTCCAGGGCAGCATCCGTAGCTACCTTGAAGGCGTCCCAATCTGCTTTTGCATATACCCAGTGCCTTTGAGTCGGCCCAGGGCGTTTCCCAGCCGGAGCGAACACGGTCGAGACGAGAACGGGCTTATGATCACTTCCAACACAGTCAAGCACTCGGATAGAGGTAGCATCTACAATGTCTGCCGAGACCAACGTTAGGTCTGGCCTGGTCTCACTGCCATTGCTGATGTGAAGCAGCGTTGGTGGAGACTCATGATCCTGCAACCGTATCAGATTTGTGCTGTTACAAATCTCCTCTACCTTATACCCAGCCGCATCGGTGCGCTCATAACCCCAGGCGGGTGACATGGCGTTAAAGTCACCAGCTACAATAGTGCCCGTCAAAGACTCAGCAAACCTCATGCCTAGCTCTGACTTGGGAGGGTTGTACACATTCACGCATGTATACTTTCTCCCATCCTTGTGGATTTCCAAAGTCAGGACGTCCGTCTTCCCGAAGCCTGTAGGCGAAACTCCTGGCATTGCAGATAGTGAGTTTCGAACAAGGGTGACAAGCCCTTGGCACTTGGTGCATCTACAGCGGTAAGCGGAGTACCCAGTTATGGAGCAGTTTCTTTTCCCAAGGAGACATTCTTGCAACATGGCAACGTCCACATCATTCTCATGCAGCATTTTGGAGACTTCGAGACTCTTGGGGATAAGACCCCGTACATTCAGTTGGACAACCTTGAATTGAGTCATGCTCGCGCGTTTTCCCGATCTTAGCTTCTCTGTACTCTTGCCTTTTGCTTCCCGGCCTGCTCCGGGGGGCGTGTTTATTGGGTCCTTGCTGACAGAGCAATCAGAGGTGCCCAATGGCTGAGTTCGCCCGGCTCAGCCGCCGTTGTTCTCACCAAACTTTCGCCGATAGAGCAGTCAGCTGGGTCTGGGGGGTTTGATTGACTCGTGCCGACAGAGCAATCGGTCTTTGTCGTTCGCACCCTAGCGAAGAAGTCCGTAATTCTCGCGTATCCGTTTTCCCTGGGGGGAACGTCAGCTTTTTTCGAACCCCTGCTTCCCCCCTGTTGCCTGGAGAACGAGGACTGCAGATGCCCATTTTTCGAAGCCGGCGCTGCCTCCCGAACACCGGTCGACGGAGCCTGTTTGGGTCTGCTCATACCCGGGGTATTTCGATTTGTTGTGACTTTCATATTTGTTTTTGGTGCCCCAACGGGGGGCGTTCTGGTGGGTCTGCCGTGGGCTTCCGTTTAGCTGGCTCTGCTACCAGCTGAGACATGATTTATCGCGGTTTGAGGGCCTGATCCCGGGCTCCTCTCACCTGGCCTCTGGAGGGCTCTCCTCCGTGTCTTTTGTGGGGGCTTTGTGCTCGCCCCCCCCCCTTACCTACAGTTGTTATTCGGTACGGGGTTCAGAGGGCTGGGCCTGCCCAGGCCCGAGCCTTGTCGCGTGTCCGATACGACCTTGATGGGATGGTCCATTATCACCTTATTCGCACATGTTCACTGTATGGCTTTCGTTCGGGGATGAGTCACTCTACACTGATCCTGGGCCCCTTCTCCACTGCCCAGGACCAGGGCGACAAGCATATGTAGCATGCGTTTATCACTTGCATTATGGTGCCCCCAGTGGGGACGAGTTGGGTATCTGACAGTAGAGCAGTGGCTCGAGTGCCACCAACTATTGACTTGGGCCGAGCGGGGCCCGCTACCATCGGACTGAATTTCATTTCAATTGTTTGAGAGTGGGTTGGCATAGCTTTTTCTTCGAAGCCCCGACCTGCCTTCGAGGGGCGATGCTTGGTGCAATGCACAGCTTTCGGTAACAGTATCGTCTACACCGGGACTCACTTCCCGTGCTCGTCTTGCAACGGGGTGCTTTTGCAGTTTCCTTCTCTTTCGGACTCTTTCTCAGCTTAGCCGATAACCCTAAGAGCCAGGTTATCGTTTCCACCCGGACCGCGAGGAGGTGCTGAGTTTTAAGGGCCTTAGGGCAACGCAGACGTATTTCAAAGTCCGACGCTCTAGCGCCATCCATTTTCAGGGCTGGTTGATTCGGCAGGTGAGTTGTTACACACTCCTTAGCGGATTCCGACTTCCATGGCCACCGTCCTGCTGTCTAAATCAACCAACACCTTTTATGGTGTCTGATGAGCGTCTGCGTTTGGCACCTTAACCGGGCCAGATCTTTCCATCCCAATGTATTACTAATGGGCAAGTTGCCTCCAAATTATCTTTCATTGATTTAGAAATTTCATGCCAAGCACTTGACTCGATGAATAGTGCTACGTGAAATAGGAAGTGCATTTTGATCATGACCAAGGGCTGCAGCAATAGGAATACGTAGTCGAACAGCTTCACGATGATCAAATGTTTTATTGCGGTCAAAGGCACTTGTTACACTTAGATTGAACACTTGGTCTCGAAAGGTTTTCTTGACTTGAGTTATCTTGTCTTGCTGTTTACCTGATTTGCTAATTTTGGTGGGTGTGTACTCATCGTTGTCACGGACTGTATTTAGAGACAGTCTTCCGTGTAGAAACAAACCACCACCCCTTTAACTTACCACCCTTTTCATATCCCCCCTCCGAAAGAACCGATGGCAAACATCCCCTATAATTATGCCCGGACCAAAATAATGGCCGTGTCATAGGACGCGGTAAAATGCCCTACCTGTCTCCCCCCCCACCCCCTTCCATCTCCTGGCGCTCTGAATGTTATGGCTATTATGTTCACCAACGGCCAAGTGATCCTTGGACGTAACTGATCATTTGGTTACGTATCTTACCTGACCGTATCCGGTCATTTATAAAGTACCCTGCCGGTCACTCAGGAGATGAATGTATTCTATAGCACCCCCCACCTTTGTTTAACCACTGACATGGATCGATGTGGGGAAGCAAGAATGATGGGCCCAATAGTATAAAAGGAGATGAGTTTTCTAATCGTTAGCCATTCCCCACGCGGGGTCCTCCACTTACGGGTCTGTTTTAGACTCCAAACTCTACTGTAAACTTAGATGACAGCTAAGAGCTCTTTTGAGAGCTATTTTTATACGCATGTTTATAATATTGTAACTTAGCAGACAGCTAAGAACTCTCTTTCAGAGCTATATGTATTTATGTTTTAATAAAGTGTTGGTCACTATATACGCATCCGACCTGAGTTGTTTCTGCATCTGTTCGTCACGTGGCTGTACACAAATATAAATTATTTGACCTCACCATCACAACAGTCTACATGCTAGCTTGTGACAATCGTCATATTCAGTTTCATCATCAAGAACACTGCTTGCAAATGCACAGTCATCATCAACAGGAAGTTATGACATAGAATAGTTAAACAGCCAACCCTAAGTAAATAAGATATAACACAAAGAACATGATACAGTAAGTACATATGCAAAATGTAAATTACATGAAAGTTTGGCAATTTCCGATGAAATTTTGAAAATTCATGGTCGTTGAGCATCACCTTGCAGTTGGCACAAGAGGCTGAAACTCTGCACTAAATAAAGGTTTGCTATAAGGAAAAAAGTTAAAGGGTGTCTTGTAGGTGAAAGTTTAGTTTTTTGGGCCACCTACTGTAGACACATTGTTTTTTGTCAACAGTTAAGTTATTGTAAATGTTAATATAACCTAATCACATCCTAGCTCCGTCCCGGCATCCGAGAAAGGTTATGATATATTTCCGACCTATGTATTTTTCTGCGTACTTTTAACTGCAGTCTTTCTGATTCATACTTTTGCCACATCACAACGCTATATCTTTAGTCCCTTTATAATACCTAAACATTGTATGTACGTTTTTTGGCTTTGCAAAAAAGAAAATTTTGCAGTTTAAAAGTTTTAATTTCTTAAAAAGTTGAAAACGATCAGTTTGTCAATGTTATCGATCAATGTGTCAATGCTAACGATCAGTTTGTCAATGTTAACGATCAGTTTGTCAATGTTAACGATCAGTCAGTTGTCACAATATACTTATAGATTAACCCCAACACAATAACAGAGGTTATAAAAACTAGGGAACGACCGATAATCGGATCGGTATCGGTATCGGACCGATATTGGCACTATCGGTTAATCTCGGATCGACCGATTTTTGTAGGGAGCGACCGATAGTCAAACCGATATTGGCACTATTGGTTAACTATCGGACCGGCCGTTTTTTTGTCTGCCGATACATTGTTTTTTTTTTTCACAACAGAGTTGCAGAAAAAAAAATCCGTAAATAACCCAATTCTATAACCAGATCAGACAAGATTTAAAAAAAAAAGGAAAAAAAAACCCGTACACAGAAATTGTCACGTCCTCAAAAATTGCATCAGCGATATGACCTTGAAACAATAGGATTGGCATTTTTTAATTCTAATGTATGACCTTGAATGATACAATTAGTGAACATCTGGATGGATGGGAAGTTGGGGGGGGGGGAAACAAGACTTACGTGTGGGCGAAGTGTTACGAAATATGACAGGGAAGGGGTGAGCATGGGTTGACATACGTCATTAACTGTAGCACGAGAAAAACACGTGTTTGGCATTGTTGTTGATTAAAAAAAATATCGGTATCGGTATCTGTATCGGTAAAAATGCAGGGGAAAAATATCGGTATCGGACTATCGGTAAAAAGGCATATCGGTCGCTCCCTAATAAAAACAATGCCTTCTTTCCTTCAGCTACAACAACCGTCACTACCTCGCATCTTTTTCTACTCCCGTTCAACATAACCATTCATTTAGTCCACTGTCATAGTGAATGCCCTGTGACATACCCTCCACCTTTACAGAAACAATGCTAATTGTTTTTTTTAAAACTATACACCCTACTTACAATTAGGATAAACAAATACAATCAATAACATCATCAAGAACAAAAAAAAAACCAGGTACCCAATACTGATGTGGCTGCAAAATCCAACAAACCACCATCACAACAGTAAACCTCCATTTAGTGCACTTGAGAACAATAACCTACCATAAACAATGTTAACAACGAAACATAAAATATTAAGTATACGTATTAACAAAATGCCAAATAATAAAAATAATGGTTCTGGGACATCTTCCCGTTCAATAAACAAAAAAAACTTAAAATGTATCACATCCAGCTCACAGTCCTAACAAAATGACCATTTATGATAAAATGACAACGAATACATATATTATGACGAAAAAAAAATACAATAAATTCAAGTAACATAAAAGAGTTTAGTCTACTCAATCACTAAGTAAGTGTCTTTAAGGCTATCGACGTCTGCCTCCCAAGTAGAGAGCTGCACGGGATTGGAATTCGCGGGAGTCCCGCGGGATTGGAAATAAATTTATCGGGAGTCCCGTGGGTTTGGGTTTTGTTTTTGCGGGAGTCCCGTGGGTTTGGGTTTTGTTTGAGTGGGACTCTCGCAGACTTCTGATGAATATGATTGCTATTGAAATTTCTTTAAAAAGATTTAGCATATTAACATTTGAATTGGCGGTAAAATAACTTTATAGTTCACAGCTGTCGTGTGTGGTTATGGGATAGGTAACAATTGTAACCCGGCAACAAGACCGTAACAACCAATCAAATCGCACCGATGATCTTGTGATGATGTGTGATGTATGATACACACCTAGTTCAAGGCCTTTCCTTGACATTCTTGGTATTAAGGTCAAAACGTCATTAGCAATAATATAACCTACACATTTTGACGATTCAGGCGATACCATTTGCGACTAGGTTAGACAGGTTAATTCTCATACTACCGAAAGTTGAAAATCGTCATTTTTGTAAAGTTGACACGAAAAAACACATACCCCACCCCCAATATTTATAATTTTCAATATAATAATGATACTTATGTTAATTTCTGACTTAACAAAACGACAACTAAAATATCGTTCTAATGGAATATACCATTTTTGAAAAATCGAAAATTTTTCATACCAACCAAGATGGCGGCACTAGAGAGCTACCTTAAATGCAAATCTGAATGTTTTTTTTACTTCTCTAATTCTATTTTTTAATGTTTAAATAATGGATGATAAAGCAAACATTCAAAAGTTTGTTAACGCAAAAAGCGAGCGTATTCAGTTTTACTTAAATAAAGGTGGTAAGAGCAAGATTTGGGAAATTTTCAAATTTTTAAACTATTATTTATGAGTTATAGAATATTTTTTGATGGGAGCGGGTGTGGTTGGGAAAAATTTTCGCGGGAGCGGGTGGGACTGGGGGGAATTTCTTTTGGGAGCGGGTGGGACTGGTTTTGAAAAGCGGGAGTGGGTGGGACTGGGGGGAATTTCTTTTGGGAGCGGGTGGGACTGGTTTTGAAAAGCGGGAGTGGGTGGGACTGGGTGTGATTTTGACTCCTGTGCAGCTCTCTAATCCCAAGTAGTGTTGTTTTCGTTGACGAAAACTAAAACCTTCGTTGACGAAAATGTTGACTTTTCGTCAACGAGAACTAAAACTAAAACTAAAATTAGCAGCAAGACTAAAACTAGACGAAAACTGAAATTATTACAGAAAAAAACGAAATAAAAACTGAAACTAAAATATAGTGTTGTTTTCGTTCACAAAAAACTAAAACTAAAACCTTCGTTAACGTAAATGTTGACTTTTCGTCAACGAGAACTAAAACTAAAACTAAAATTAGAAGCAAGACTAAAACTAGTCGAAAACTAAAATCATTACAGAAAAAACGAAATAAAAACTGAAACTAAAATATGACCTGGGACTAAAACAACACTAGGGCAGACCCGAAAACTCTTAGTCTTAGACATATATCCTGACAACTAAAATATACAATTCAAAGCCGTATTTATTTTTAAAAAAATATTATAAAAATATCTCCGATTATTAACAGCAAATGACTATTTATTAGGCTTGGACAGACCCGAAAAAAATTAAAGCCAAATATAAAAATATCTCCGATTATTAACAGCAAATGACGTCATCAAAGTCTGCAGTAAATACGAGTTCTCATTCATTCTGTTTACTGACGTCATCAAAGTTTGCTGGTCGTGTCTCGGAAAAAAAAAACGAAACACACCTGGTCGTATTCGAAGCCACTGCCTTAATATAATAGATGTATCTCATTAAAAATCTTTATATTTTCTTTTCTCAGGTGGCTCAATTGTCAGCGGATCAAATTGAAGGTGAGATTTGATTTAATTATGAGTTGTTTTACGTCAAATGAATTTTATTTAGTAAGTGGAGTGAATATACGATTTATGTTTATCATAACTCTTGACAGATATCACTTTCATTGTTTTACTCAAAACTTAATGATTGGGTGTTTTTTTTTAGATCATAAATAGTCATTGTGGAAATAAATAGAACCTGTATTAATGGAGTAAAATGACCAATGATGCCGGTATGACCAAATGAAAAATATTGTCAGTATGAATCATGACCAATCTATTTAGTATGACCAATGATCAATACATCCAGTATGACCAATGACCAATTAATTAATGATTGGGATTTAGATCAAAAAATGACCACTGAGCTTCAGCAGGAATGTAATGACTAATTCAACTAATAAAATGTGAGGTTGTTATTATCATATTATGACATACACACAGACACACTACCTGACATACAAACAGACACACACCCTGACATAGATACAGACACCACCTGGATAAGTTACAATTGGAATCAGCTCAAAATGATGTTACAGACAGCAGACTCAGGAAATCTGTTGTTGGTGGACCATACACGGAGTGATGTGACGGAACCAGGAGATCTGTTGGTGGTGGAATATAACCATTAACTTGTAGAGATTAAATATAACCATTAACTTGTAGAGATTAAATATAACCATTAACTTGTAGAGATTAAATATAACCATTAACTTGTAGAGATTAAATATAACCATTAACTTGTAGAGATTAAATATAACCATTAACTTGTAGAGATTAAATATAGTCATTAACTTGTAAAGATTAAAACAAATTAATATAATATACTTACTATTTATTTTTTTAAGGCTTCAATATGTTAATTAAAATGACTTGTTTATTATGCCAATGTTTCGCTTTGATATTATGAAATATTAGTTTGAATACAAACAATTGTATTATATTGTGTCGATTAAAATGTGCGTTAATTTCGATCAATTTTTTTAATCGAACAGCAGCTCTAAAAAAAAGTAAATTATTTCTTAGCTTCAGAATCTAACATTGAGAGCAATCGTCTTCAGTAAGCCCTGGTACAACAAGTTACTGGGCCTCATGAAGTTGAATCTAAATTAGACCTGTTACAGATATGGGACAAGTGAGGACGCTTCTTGTGAGTGGGGCCCAGCATGTTTTCAGCCCCTGACCCCATTTATTGTACCGAGCCTTTAAATGAATTGTGTTAGAAACCTGTGTACGTGGCCGGTACCCCGGCTTCCCGGTACAGGAACGCAAGGACTCTAGAGATGTGGCTCAAGGCCCCCTGCTCTTGGGGGACCACGAACTATTTCGGACCATAATATGGCACTTAAAGTGAAGGTTACGTAAAAACGAGATCCGTACGGCGCGGAATCCTCGACTACTAGTCTCGAAAAACCCAAACCCTAGGAATGGGTAAGGGCTTGCAAAACGTAAACTGGTGGCATCGTCTCTGACGCGGACCAACACATTCGTAGTTCTACAGTACGCGTGGCGCTAGCGTGTCGCTGTTCGTCTGGAACCCGGCCGGTACTATGGGGGCTGAGGTCAACCCTAGGTGCCGGCCGACCTCATGTCTGGCAGAAGACAATAAAGACTGCCAAAATTTTGACTGATACTTGGCGATCCGAATAGAAAGTAACGTTGGGCCTCCTTGTTCTGGTAGGCTCCCTGCTCTGGGAACAATGTGAAATCTAAAAGTGTCTCTTAGGTAGTTGCCGCTACCTACGCCACCAGCCCACCCCGCTCTGGAGGGCACCTGAACGCTCTTAGGTGAATGGTGGTGGGAAGCCCGCAAGGGAACTGCTAAACGCTCCCCCGCTGCAGGACGCGCGCGGTAAGTGAACCCTGATGTACTCGATACTGTGACCGAACGCTGGTATTGCACGGAGCCAGCCCCTCGATGGCAGATCGGGGTTTCGAGGAAAAAGGTACGCCAACCCACTCTCATTCCGAGAGATCAGACATGTCCGGCGGTAGGCGCGCCCCGGCACTGGTTTAACCTGGGTCGAGGCAAGGGAGGCAACTGAGCTGCTCTGCTTACTTGTCAGACCACCCAACCCGCCCCTCCCTGGGGCACCCAAAAAGCAAATGGATAAGGCAAAGGAAGGGAATAAAGCGGGTCTGGGCAGTACCCAAACATGCCTCGATGGATGGTTAGGGGGCGGTAGGATCATCGAAAAAAGTCCGACTACTCGCCCCGGTGCCAAGACTTCGGCTGAAAGGTCTGGCATCGCTCGAGAACCACAAAGGCGGATCAAAGGCACAGTGTGTCCACCGCCTGGTTTACCGGAAAAGCGAACAGGTGGGAGTCGCGTCCCACCACAGGAGAAGGCCAAGCTAGGTCAGGCAAGGACCCTGGGAATTGTTGATTGCTCTGTCAACTTGACCCAGGCACGAGTGACCGCTGAACGGCGCTACGAGGGAATTCGCACACCCTCTGAAGAGGCTGAGGCAGGTCGAGCCCGGTCCCTGGCTAGTGTGTATTGCTCTGTCGGCACGAAACCAGAACGTACGACCACGCGGAGACGAGGGGGAGGCAGACCCCCAAAGGCGGATGTGGCAGCCCAGTCCTCGGGTAACGCTGATTGCTCTGTCAGCGGAAAACCGACCGAAACGACCAGCAGGGTACCGCTAACGGGGCGGGCAAATCAGCTTGCTCTGCCGTTGGTACCCGGCAGGAGAATGAGATGCAGGGCGGAAGGTTATCGGCCTCTACAAGGGCAACCCAGCCACTGTGCGCACCCCGGGGTTGCAACCCGATAGCACGGAAATCGACTCTGGCAGGGTAACAGAGAGGGGAGACGCTGATAGCCGAACCCCGCCGATGGTACCCTGCGCGACAAAAGAGACTGGAAACTGTCGATCCCAGCCCTCGGTGAAAAACGCTGATAGCGGGAAGCCGAAAGTTGAGGAGAGCAGGTCACAGTTTCCGGGTGTAGCCGAAAGCTCCCCGCCTATGGTGCCCGGCGAGACAAAAGAGACTGGGAACTGTCAAGCCCAGCCCTCGGCGATAAACGCTGATTGCTCTGTCAGCGGGAGAGCAGGTCACTGTTTCCGGGTGTAGCCGAAAGCTCCCCGCCTGAGGTGGCCGGCACCACGACTGACAAGCGAAGACTCGGGAAACGCTCTGGTAAGGCTCAATTCAGGATTGCCCACCTGAATGTACGGGGTCTCATCCCCAAGAGCCTAGAAGTCGCAAAGCTTTTGAACGAGAATGACGTGGATGTTGTAATGTTACTAGAGTGCATCCTTGGACTTAGGACAGTCCACATCACTGGCTATTCGTGCTTCCGTTGTGAGTGTAAGAACTGCAGGGGATTGGTGACCCTGGTCAGAAATACGCTTAATGCTCAGCCGAGCAGCGCCCACGGCTCACGCGGGAAAACGGATACGCTTGAGGTGGATGTTTATAAGGATAAGAGGAAGTACCACTGTGTCAACGTGTACAATCCCCCCAAGACGGGGCTCAGTCTAATAACAGCTGAGGATACTCTGCTTGGCACCTTCGTACGTGGTGATTTCAACGCCATGTCTCCGGCATGGGGTTATGAACGCACTGATACGGCTGGCCGGAGGATTGAGGAGATTTGTAGCAATACAAATTTAGTTAGGTTGCAGGATCATGAGTCGGAGCCCACCTTGCTGCACGGTGCGAGTGGGAGCCAAACGAGACCCGACTTAAAACTCGTCTCGGCCGACCTGGTCTGTAACACCTCTTTCCGCGTGCTTGACTGTGTTGGTAGTGATCATAAACCCGTTCTCGTCTCAGTGGATATTTCTCCACCCGAGAGAAACCCAGGAGCTAAGCACAGGTGCTGGGTCTATTCAAAAGCCATTGGGACGCATTCAAGGCAGCAGCTGACGCTGCCTTGGTGAGGGTAGGTACCGAGTGTGGAACAGTCGACGTTGTTTACAAGGAAATCACTGAAGCGATCTTAGGTGCCGCACGTAGGATGGTCCCAAGGAGCCTTCCGAAACGTAAGTTCAGACCATTTTGGACTACAGCCCTTGCAAGGTTAGTTAGGCAAAGACAAGCCGCTCGAAAAAAGCTTGTCGATTGAAAACGGCTGAGGCACGCCGTGAGTACAATAAACTAACTGAGCAAGTTAAAAGGGCGTCTGCTGAGGCCAAAAAGCAGAAATGGACTGATACATGCGAGAAGTTGGATCTAAGGGAGAGCCAAAAGACATGGAAATTGCTGAACTGGCGCCCCGTTGCAAACGGACTCAGGCCTGATGGCTAGCGATAGCAAGAAGGCCGAAGTGCTTAACAGGCACTTTGCAGAGGTCAGCAAGTCGAGTAAGAAGAGTACATTGTCCAAGGCACTGGATAAAGTCCGACGAGTCAAAGAGAAGGCTGAGTTTGGCACGGAAAATCGAGACACGTTCAGAGCTCCATTCTCTGCCAATGAATTGGCATACGCAGTCAGGAAGTGTCGCATGAGAAAGGCCCCAGGCAGTGATTAGATCAGCAATGAGATGATTACACACCTCGGGGCAGCGGGACAAGCAAAGCTTCTCCAGTTTGTCAATCGCACGTGGTTGACCGGATAACTCCCTCAGAGGTGGAGGGAGGCTGTCATAGTGCCGGTACTTAAAAAAGGGAAAAAGACTGACCAAGCAGAAAGCTACCGTCCTATCTCCCTCACTTCATGTGTTGGGA
The DNA here is from genome assembly GCA_021962125.1 of Bulinus truncatus. Taxonomy (NCBI): domain Eukaryota; kingdom Metazoa; phylum Mollusca; class Gastropoda; family Planorbidae; genus Bulinus; species Bulinus truncatus. The sequence goes on along the minus strand of JAGDYQ010000009.1, from coordinate 2,756,116 downwards.
AAGTAGCCGAACGCATGGTCAACCGAAGGTTGATGTGGTTCTTAGAGGAAAAAGGGCTCATTACCCCAAAGCAAGGAGGCTTTCGGCGGGGTAAGAGTGCGATGGACATGGTCACGCTCCTCGTCCAAGAAATAGCCGACGGCTTTCAGAAAGCTGAGTCAACGGCGGTAGTTTTCCTAGATCTCAAGCAGGCTTACGATCGAGTCTGGCGACCAGGACTATTGTTGAAGCTACAGCGGTTGGGTGTCACCGCTGAGATGTACATTTGGTTACGCTGTTTCCTCAGTAATCGTACTATCATGACACGTGTTGGGAGCAGCGTGTCGAGGAAACGGACCCTTGAACAGGGTCTCCCACAGGGCTCTGCCCTCAGTTGTACATTGTTTCTAGCTTTCATCAATGACCTGCCTGAGTTTTTGGGATGTAAAAGTCTACTGTATGCCGACGACTTAGCGGTCTGGAAGACCGGAAAGAGTGCTTCAGTCCTTGAGAGCGCACTCCAGAAGGACCTGACTACGGTCGGCTGTTATACTAGGATGTGGGGGCTAGAGATTAACGTCTCGAAGACCGTCTACTCGCTGTTTACCATGGGCACGAGTATCCTTAAGGAACCATTTAGACTGGAGGTAGAAGGTGAGGTTCTTGCTCTAGAACCTAAGCCCAAGTACCTGGGAGTGTCACTTGATAGAAAGCTTACTCTCTGCACAAATCTTTCGGAGGTTGCCCGCTGCGCCTCTGATCGACTGAATATTGTCAAGAAGTTGGCGAGCACGTCCTGGGGAGCTCGAGCAGATGTCCTGAGGTCACTGTACATGGGTGCAGTAAGGTCTCAGATAGATTATAGCCAGGTAGTGCAAGTCTATGGGTCTAAGTCCTCTTTAGAGGCCCTAGATGTTGTACAAAACCAAGCTCTCCGGCTGATCACAGGCACTTTTCGAACGGCACCCACAGCAGCGGTGGAAATCATGGCAAATGTGCCACCTCTGGGTATCCGTAGAGAACAGGCCGTTATAACTGCGTATGAGCGGTTTAAGCGGCAGGAGGAGACCTCTGTCCTAAGGGAGATGGTCGATGGCTGGGTGGAAAGGAAGCGGCTCTCGATGAGGTCTTTTATGCACCACGCAGTGAGACTTGCCTCCAAGATCAAGCTGCCGGCTGACCGCCCAATGCTGGAGACAGTCTCTAGGGTCCCTCCTGGCGAGGCTTTCTACATGCCCGAGGTACGCACGACCCTGGTCGAAACCAATGCTGGAGACGCAAAGGATCACCGATCCATCACGGATGTGGCTATGGAGATGATTGGAACCTATTCGGGGGACGCTATACTGGCCTATACTGATACCTCTGTATCCAGTATTGACGGCCGGACAAGCTCCTCGTTTGGGGTCCACATCACTCTCCCACAAACTGGCTTTGTGAAAGACCATGCTGGCCTATGTGGGTCGCTCTGTGCTTACGAGGCAGAGATGACAGCCATTACTGAGGTTGTGGAACACATAGGGGAGCTAATTGGTGAGGGTACTTTGCCTGCTACAGACATTGTCATCCTCACTGACGCGCTCTCTGTTCTCCAAGCTTTATAAGGGGCGGGAGAAAGGCCGCTTCTGCTGGAAGCCATGCTGATGGCAATACAGGGTCTTGCGTCCCAACATCACGTGCATGTGACCCTCCAATGGGTTCCCGGGCATGCGGACGTGCCCGGAAATGAAAGGGCAGACGGCATTGCCAAGGCAATAGTCCAGTCGACAGATTCCCAAGTGCTGCCCGTGAGTGCAAGAAAGAGCTCATTCGAGGCAGCACGTTCCAAGATCTGCCTCTTTGGACAATCGAAGTGGTTCTCGGGCTGGGCTCATGGGGTGAACGGACTCAACGTCCGAAAATTTCTGGAGCGGCCGTCCAAAACTGACCCGTGGTGGAAGCTAAGGCTGTCGAGTAGGCGCTAATTGCCCAGTTCCGAACTGGGCACTGTCCTATTGGCGCGTACTTTGGGAGGTTGAGGCCCAATGTCGACACCCTTTGCAGACACTGCAGGGAAGTGGAGGAAACCGTAGATCATTTGCTTTTTGAGTGCCCCGGACTGGCAGACCACAGGGTGGACCGGCCCGGAAGCTTGCTGGCCATCGAGCTCTATGGCAGTCTCCAGATGTTGAGAGACACAGCAAGTCTGATCTCACGGGCTCTAAGAGACTAAGTCTCAGCTCGCAGAGAGAGAAAGAGAGAGAGAGAGAGAAACCTGTGTTGTTCTGTATTGAGTGATACCTGTGTTGTACTGTATGGAATGATACCTGTGTTGTTCTGTATTGAGTGATACCTGTGTTGTTCTGTATTGAGTGATACCTGTGTTGTACTGTATGGAATGATACCTGTGTTGTTCTGTATGGAATGATACCTGTGTTGTACTGTATGTAGTGATACCTGTGTTGTTCTGTATGGAATGATACCAGTTATGTTCTTTATGGATTTATACCTGTGTTATGTATGGAGTGATACCAGTTCTGTATGGAGTGATAAATGTGTTGTTCTGTATGGAGTGATACCAGTGTTGTTCTGTATGGAGTGATAGCTGTGTTGTTCTGTATGGAGTGATACCAGTGTTGTTCTGTATGGTGTGATACCAGTGTTGTTTTGTATGGAGTGAGACCAGTGTTGTTCTGTATGGAGTGAGACTAGCGTTATCCTGTATGTAGTGAGACCAGCGTTGTTCTGTATGGTGTGATACCAGCGTTGTTCTGTATGGAGTGATACCAGTGTTGGTCTTTATTGAGTGATACCAGTGTTGTTCTTTATGGAGTGATACCAGTGTTGTTCTGTATGGAGTGATACCAGTGTTGTTCTGTATGGAGTGATACCAGTGTTGTTCTGTATGGAGTGATACCAGTGTTGTTCTGTATGGAGTGATACCAGTGTTGTTCTGTATGGAGTGATACCAGTGTTGTTCTGTATGGAATGATACCAGTTATGTTCTGTACGGATTTATACCTGTGTTATGTATGGAGTGATACTAGTTCTGTATGGAGTGATACCTGTGTTGTTCTGTATGGAGTGATACCAGTGTTGTTCTGTATGGAGTGATACCAGTGTTGTTCTTATGGAGTGATACCAGTGTTTTTCTGTATGGAGTGATACCAGTGTTGTTCTGTATGGAGTGATACCAGTATTGTTCTGTATGGAGTGAGACCAGTGTTGTTCTGTATGGAGTGATACCAGTGTTGTTCTGTATGGAGTGATACCTGTGTAGTACTGTATGGATTTATACCTGTTCTGTATGGAGTGATAAATGTGTTGTTCTGTATGGAGTGAGACCAGCGTTGTTCTATATGTAGTGAGACCAGCGTTGTTCTGTATGGAGTGATACCAGTGTTGTTCTGTATGGAGTGATACCAGTGTTGTTCTTATGGAGTGATACCAGTGTTGTTCTGTATGGAGTGATACCAGTGTTGTTCTGTATGGAGTGAGACCAGTGTTGTTCTGTATGGAGTGATACCTGTGTAGTACTGTATGGATTTATACCTGTTCTGTATGGAGTGATAAATGTGTTGTTCTGTATGGAGTGATACCTGTGTTGTTCTGTATGGAGTGAGACCAGCGTTGTTCTGTATGTAGTGAGACCAGCGTTGTTCTGTATTGAGTGATACCAGTGTTGTTCTGTATGGAGTGATACCAGTGTTGTTCTTTATTGAGTGATACCAGCGTTATCCTGTATGTAGTGAGACCAGCGTTATCCTGTATGTAGTGAGACCAGCGTTGTTCTGTATGGAGTGATACCAGTATTGTTCTTATGGAGTGATACCAGTGTTGTTCTGTATGGAGTGATACCAGTGTTGTTCTGTATGGAGTGATACCAGTGTTGTTCTGTATGGAGTGATACCTGTGTTGTTCTGTATGGAGTGAGACCAGTGTTGTTCTGTATGGAGTGATACCAGTGTTGTTCTGTATGGAGTGATACCAGTGTTGTTCTGTATGGAGTGAGACCAGTGTTGTTCTGTATGGAGTGAGACCAGTGTTGTTCTGTATGGAGTGATACCTGTGTTGTTCTGTATGGAGTGATACCTGTGTTGTACTGTATGGATTTATACCTGTTCTGTATGGAGTGATAAATGTGTTGTTCTGTATGGAGTGATACCTGTGTTGTTCTGTATGGAGTGATACCAGTGTTGTTCTGTATGGAGTGATACCTGTGTTGTTCTGTATGGAATGATACCTGTGTTGTACTGTATGGATTTATACCTGTGTTATGTATGGAGTGATACCAGTTCTGTATGGAGTGATAAATGTGTTGTTCTGTATGGAGTGATACCTGTGTTCTGTATTGAGTGATACCGTGTTGTTCTGTATAGAGTGATACATATGTTGTTCTGTATGAAGTGATACGTGTGCTCTGTATGGAGTGATACATGTGTTGTTCTGTATGGAGTGATACATGTGTTTTGTATGGAGTGATACCAGTTCTGTATGGAGTGATACCTGTATTATGTATGTAGTGATACCGTGTTGATATGTATTGAGTGATACCGTGTTGTTCTGTATGGAGTGATACATATGTTGTTCTGTATGGAGTGATACCAGTGTTTTTCTGTATGGAGTTATACCAATGTTGTTCTGTATGGAGTGATACCAATGTTGTTCTGTATGGAGTGATACCAGTGTTTTCTGTATGGTGCTTCAAGAAGGTTCCAAACTGTACAAATCGTTTGAGTTTTCACTCTTCCTTAGATGTAGGACTGAAAATTTCTCTCTGATGACGGAAGATGTAAATTTTGATGGCATTGATCAGCTTAGCCACCCACCTAGTATGTTATACAGGGCCTTGTGTTCTCCAGTGAATGGTTTTTGGTGGATCTCCTAAGATGATCATTGTCAGTTCAATAAGTTCTTCATAATCATCTCTGACCTTGGACTTCAAGTCAACGAAATTTGTCAGGAAGCTCACCGTGTTTTCTCGGAAAACATCAGTGCATGAAGGCAGTTCCAACTTACTCGAGTTGTCAAGCTTTATGCGTCCCCAGACTTCTTTAAATCTTTTGAAGATAGGTATGTTTGGTGAGTTAGAGGGACTGCAACACAACTGAAAGCCTTTGCCAATACCATTTCAAGAACATTATGACGACATGCCAGCCACAATACTTCTCGACCAATACGATTCTCAAGCAGTACACAAGCACCATTGAAACGACCAGTATTGTCAGAAGTGGTGTCGAAGCTCATAGCCTGGATGCTTTCTACCAGTGCCCACTGTTCTAACTGACCATAAATAACATCAGCAGCATTCTGTCCTGTCCCTGATGTTAGTTTAGGGACACCTAGTAATTTTTCACTGCCATCACCAGAAACCAGCACCGGCAAGTGGTCAACTTCTCCAAGACCCAGGATTTCAGGTAAGATTTTCCCATCCCAGTGTAGAACTAGAGGATATCAGGCTTGAATGAAACCTTTATATCTGCTGCTTGTTTACACCTGGCTCTCTTTCTGGCTCTTTGTATGGTGCTTCGAGAAACTGTCAAAGATGAAGGATCATGTCCCAGCGCTGCAGCAATAGGAATCTTCAATCGCAAAGCTTAACGATCAGACGTTTGGTTGCTATGCCAGTGTGTGTAGAATAATAAAGAAACTGTAAAAAAGGGTGCCCCGGTATGTGGCACGAAGTTGGATTTTTTGGGCCACCCTAGCCTAGGCAATGTATGAAACAGCAATTATTTTATTCTCCCCCTTAGCCCTAACGGGCCATCGGGGCAGATGAAGTGTAGAATTCATCTGTTTCTACAACCTCGGCATATGAAGGGATTGCGTGGTTAGCACAGCGCCAAGCCGCCTTTACTTCCCCAATTTAAGTCAGGTACCCATTTAAAGCTGGGTGAACTTGTATGACGACTTTGCACCAAATTTTACCTGGAAAAATTCCATGGGCCTCCCCGAGGATAGAACCCAGGACTCTTAGGTCGACAGTCGAATATCTACACCACTCGGCCATTTCATACTTTGCCTGAAAAATTCAGGTATTCTGTACATTTCCTATGCATTCTATAGAATGCCGGATTTCACACATTACCGGTAACAGCTACATAAAATACACACAGAGACATACATTTGTCTGTTTTAAATAGTTTTAGATTGATAAATAGATGAAATATACAGAGACATACATTTCGTCTGTTTTAAATTTTTTAAAATTCTGGTTTATCAGATGTCTTTGTACAAGATGACAACTCAGTGTCTGGCAGATTAGTTTCAACCAATTAGCAATGTTCTTTTTTGTAACCTTCCTTCGTTGACGTCAGCTGTTATAAATAGATAGACATAATCTAGGAAAGCGTGACCTAGATTTTCCTCAGTTGATATACAAGTATTGGAGTTAAGTATTTTGTCGACATATCAGTTGATGTATGAAACATTAGGGTGAAATATTTTGTCGACATATCAGTTGATGTAGGAAACACTAGGGCCACTCCTAACTGTGTCAACGGTTACTTCTGAGTTACAGATTGGTTCATATTAATAACTAGTTTAGACATATGAAAATGGCGGTGGATTTCTTAGAAGTCTTTTGTCAGTTTACACCCCCTCTCTACAAAAAACAGGTCCTCAAAAATCATGTTTTGTTTTTATCTGACAATTATCAGACGCCATCACTTATGTTATTATTGTTATTACTGACCATTGTGGAATCTTTCATGTTTGAAACACAGTTTAAAAAACAAACAAAGCAAGGCTGTATACTAATTGTTTAGCCTTGGATCAATACCCTGACCTGAATACCAATGTCCTGGGATCAATTCATGTTTCACAGCCATTTGATGCTGATGAATATTGTATTAAATAATCCCCACTGTGAGAGTGAGTGTTAGGACTATGTCATAAAGCGGAGTGGGAGGGGACATACACCCTAACATACAAGCAGACACCCACACTGGCATACAAGCAGACACCCACACTGGCATACAAGCAGACACCCACACTGGCATACAAGCAGACACCCACACTGGCATACAAGCTGACACACCCACTGGCATACAAGCTGACACACCCACTGGCATACAAGCTGACACACACACTGGCATACACTCAGACACACACACTGACATACACTCAGACACACACACTGACATACACTCAGACACACACACTGACATACACTCAGACACACACACTGACATACACTCAGACACACACACTGACATACACTCAGACACACACACTGACATACACTCAGACACACACACTGACATACACTCAGACACACACACTGACATACACTCAGACACACACCCTGACAAACACACAGACACACACCCTGACATACACTCAGACACACACCCTGACATACACACAGACACACACCCTGACATACACACAGACACACACCCTGACATACACACAGACACACACCCTGACAAACACTGACACACACCCTGACATACACACAGACACACACCCTGACATACACACAGACACACACCCTGACATACACACAGACACACACCCTGACACACACCCTGACATACACAAAGACACACACCCTGACTAGATAGTTTGTATTGTTAATTGTTTGTTATGTTTTTTTTTATCAAATTTAACAAAATAAATCCTACGATATTTGTACATCAGATAGAAGTGAAAATAAACACTGTCTCTTTGAAAGATGTAACAGTAAATTGTATAGGCCTGGAGAGTGTCCAGTCAACCAAGTTTATGTAATTGAAATATTCTGAAATACTTTTCTGTTAAATGACTTAAGTTGTATGTACTGTGTTGCCCTCATGGCAACGAAATATATCCCATGCGGCCCCCAATATGACCAATGCGGCACCCAATATGACCAATGCGGCACCCAATATGACCAATGCGGCCACCAATATGAACAAAGCGGCCACCAGTTCGACCCAATCGGCCCCCATTAATACCAATGCGGCCACCAATTCGACCCAATCGGCCCCCATTAATACCAATGCGGCCACCAATTCGACCCAATCGGCCCCCATTATGACCCATGCGGCCTCCAATATGACCAATGCGGCCTCCAATAAGCTTAAAGTTTGACTTGGCTTTATAGCGAAATTTATTTGTGTGAGATAATTAACTTTCTTTACACCGATAACTGCTCAACACAACAAGTGAAATATTTAATGCATATTCACTTACACACGCATGCTAATCTGAGCACAGACAAACAAACACACCTTGACATACACGCAGACACACCCACTGACATACACAGAGTCACACAGACACACTAACTGACATACACGCAGACACACACCCTGACATACACACATATACACACCCTGACATACTCACATATACACACCCTGATATACACACAGACACACACCCTGACATACACTCAGACACACACCGTGACATACACACATATACAACCCTGACATACACACATATACAACCCTGACATACACACATATACACACCCTGATATACACACAGACACACACCCTGACATACACTCAGACACACCGTGACATACACACATATACAACCCTGACATACATACATATACACGTCCTGACATACACATAGACACCCACCCTGACATACACACATATACACACCCTGACATACACACAGACACACACCCTGACATACACACATATAGGCTACACATGTCGTTAATTCTTCATAAACCATCACTCACCTATATCCTTTTATAAAACCCACATCTCCATACGGTGGCTAAACGTGAATACAATTATACCCCATCCCCTCCCTCCATCCCTTCGTCCCTACATTTCAGCTCACTGAGTTGTTTCTAACTTTATTGCTGGAATAGATATTTGACATTCTCTGTCGGGGTGGGCACTTGAGGTGGGAGGGGAGTGTGTGATCAACTAGGGTCCATGGAGATTTGTGCTATCCATAATGGATGTGTGCCAGTTGGCAACATCCCATTTAGTTCATATTGATGCCATCGTTTATACAATGTTTACAGCTTTGACCAGTCAAATTGGTGTTATTTTATACAGGAGTGTGAATGTTGATATAGCATAGAAAGTGCAAACAGTGGCGTAAATAAGGGAGTCGAGGGGGGGTTGGCCTACTCAGGCGTCACTTTATCTGCTTCCAGTGGAGGGGGGGGGGCACTTGTGAGTTCATTGCGGTGGTACTTAAAAATACGAATTTATTTTGAATAAAGGTATTCGAGTTCCAAACCGATCAGGTTTTAAATCATTTTTCCCTTTATAAATGATATGAAATTAATCAATTCCACATAATATTACGAAAAAAAAGGAATTATATAAAATGGATAGGTTTCATTTAATATATGTTTATATTTGTCTGCCATCAGCCAGGAGGGGGCATCAACTCTGTAACCACAGGGATGGACGCGTTGCCCGTGTTCATATAGAATGAAACATAACAATCTCTATGTACAACTTCCCAATCTCTATGTAAAACATCCCAATCTCTATGTAAAACATCCCAATCTCTATGTAAAACTTACCAATCTCTATGTAAAACATTCCAATCTCTATGTAAAACTTCCCAATCTCTATGTAAAATATCACAATCTCTATGTAAAACATCAGAATCTCTATGTAAAACATCACAATCTCTAATTAAAACTCCCCAATCTCAATGTAAAACATCAGAATCTCAATGTAAAACTTTTCTAATCTCAATGTAAAACTTCCTAATCTCTATGTAAAATATCACAATCTCTATATAAAACATCAGAATCTCAATGTAAAACATCACAATCTCTATGTAAAATATCACAATCTCTATGTAAAATATCACAATCTCTATCTAAAATATCACAATCTCAATATAAAACATCAGAATCTCAATGTAAAACATCACAATCTGTATGTAAAATATCAGAATCGCGTGTACTCGATTTTTCTAAAATTTTAAGCCACTGGCAATTGGAGGCAACACGTGTGTAAGAATATCAGTTCTGGAAATAGCTGGAATTACTAGTCGTTAAATTTCCTAAGCATATTTTAATTTGTATAATTGCAAGATCTCAAAAAAAAAAAAAAAACAAACAACTAGATATCCGTTGATTTTTTTTTAGTTTCTTGTTTGTTTGTTTTTTGCTACCTTTTATCTATTACTGTTGCTAACTATTTCGAACCTTAAGTACAGTGAAATCTATAAATCTGAACTGAAAATATTCCAGACAATCTTCCGAAAATGAAACAATAGTTACTTTGAATCATCAAGTTTGGGAAGACACACACTGTATCCAGTTACCCCGTACTTATCGGTTGGTGCCTATTGCATGATGATAAAGCGCGTTAACAACTGCAAAGTTTAATAAAATTACAGTCAAAGTCCAGCGATATAATTATGAAATTTAAAGAATAAGATATTTGTTAAGCTTTACTCTCGACTTATGCGCGGGTGATTACAAATTTCGTAATCTTCTTCTTAAAAATACTTTCGACTTATCAGCGAGATCGACTTATTCGCGACTATCTTCGGTTATCCCTATATATAAGGACGGCGTGTAAGAAAGTAAGAAAGAAGCATCTATATATAGATTAGTCACGTTTGCGGAATTCCAGAGTACTCTAGAGAAAGCAAAGATCATTGAACATCGCTCTTTTGCGTTGTTTTCTTATTTCTTCGTTCTGCTGTTTTGGGAAAATCCCGATTTCCGTGATTTCAAATATCAAGGCATAGTTGCAATCCAATTTGACCATACTAAATATGTATATATATATATATATATATATATATATATATATATATATATGTTTAATATATTATGTACCATCCAGTTGTAATATAAAGACAGTTTTACATTTTCATATAATTATAGAGTTTTAAGTATATTTTTAACTTTGAGAAAAAAGACAATTTTGATATATTAATATAAAATCACTTGCTAACACAGAAGTAAACATTGTGTTGTAGTGATTACTACAGAAGTAAAAATTGTATTGTATTAACTAATACGGAAGTAAACATTTGGCAGTAGTTTTTATTCTGTGTGAAATTCGAACCTTCTATTCAGCACACGACATAAGATAAAATTAAGCTTCATTCTAATGTCACTACTTGAACATATCAGTTTGTGTTTGGCATAGCTGGTCATGTGGATGATCTTTACTTGCTCGAGAGGACACAATTTCTCGGACATTTATGAAATAAATGGGTGGCTAATCTTCTTTTCTAAAATATCTGAATTTTATAACTTTGGAAAACTCATCCCAATACGTAAATCATCATTTTTTAACAACATGTGTTAATGAATTTTTTAATTAACTAATAATATATATATATATATATATATATATATATATATATATATATATATATATATATATATAAATATATATATATTCTCTCATCTAACATAATGTTTTAGATATCTGAATATATGTTTATAGAAGTAGTATCTTTCTTTTATTATGGATGATGTGCATAGGTTATACCTATTTTCGAAGATTTTTAAATAACTCAGCCAAACGTAAGAAAAGTCAATGACTTGAATGTGTTCTTGCCCATAACAATTGAATCCAAACCGTAGACAGTCGGACGGAAATCAGACTTGAACTCGTGCAATTTTCTCTTCTCAACTGCCGACTTCGAGCGGATGTTTCTTTTGAAGCCTGGAGATCAAAATGATAAAATGTTGTGTATTAAGTAAGAAACTAAAAAAACAGTTTCAGTAATATCCCATGTTTTAATCAAACATTTTCCATTCAGTATATATATATATATATATATATATATATATATATATATATATATATATATATATTAGGGTTCATAGAGGAAAAAATTGATTGTTTGTTTTTGAGCTGTCTATGTTTCTAATTTGTTCTGATATCATTAATAATAACTTGTGTCAAATATTTTTCAAACCAGAGTTGATTTAGAGGTCCCCCTCCCCCCCGCCCAAGAAATCACAAAACATAACATGTAAAGAAAAACAAGTAATTTAAGTCTTTTCCGTTTCGGACAAAGGACATTTTAGAGCATTTTCGCCGAACGAAATCCGTAATTTTTTCCGTGTTTTGATAAATAGAGAGGGAAGTAATCATGTTGAATAACTGTTACAAAAATAAATAATGATTACGCCCCTTTGATTAGCTTTTATTATTTATATTTAAAATATAAGCAAAAACGGTACCTAGGAAAGTCTTTTTTTCGGCCCTGAGATGTCAGATCGCGAAATGGACTTTTGATGTACACTTGGCAGGCCAAGACGTACAAAATGATATATACATCATGGGTCTAGAACTTACGGTTGCTGAGATATAGGGCGCTCCGTTGTTAATATAGCTTATATAGTAAAAAAAACGGTACTTAATACGCCCCCTTTTTCGGCCCTCAGAGGTCAGATCGCGAAACGGACAAAAGTCATTTCTTGGCAGGCCAAGACCTACAAAATGATATATACATGTCTAGGACTTATGGTTGTTGAGATCTAGGGTGATGACGGACAGACAGACAGACAGACAAAACGGGGACAATAGAGCATTTTTTTTTCGAAAATGCTCTAAAAAAGTTTATTCTATCTTATATAAAAATTACATTAAAATATTAAATTATTTATTACTGTTGCATTTAATTCAGTTTCACTTTGTTGCACGTTTGTAAGGTTTACGCACATTTGAGATGTTTTTGCGGTCCATTTCTACCACTTGAAGAATGTTTTGAAAATGTTCATCCGTTCGCGCTGCTTCAACAAAGTCAGATGCCAGTTTCACTCCTCTCTCGGCACAATCGTTAACAACGTTAATAGCAGCAACATTTTCTGCACTGGCAATGTAAGAAGCTGTTTGGCACCAATCATCAACAGGCATTTGGAGGAATCCTGTGTCCAGTTGAAGTCTGTAAATAGTAAACCACGAGTCAACTCCAGCCAGATCACACAACCGAGTTTTAGAATCAATTGATTGGAATCGTGGTTTTCCCCAACCATTTCCAAATCGATTCTGTGGAGTTTGGAGGGCAACCACTGGTCGAAGCCTTAGCAGAGCATCTGCTAGAGCTCGCTTTACCAACACAGGTACTTCATTGCTGAACAGAGCAAGTGGGATCATTTCAGCAGTGAGGTACCACAGATGCCTATTCAGGGCACGGATTGCTGACTTGGATATGTCTCTGTTGACATCGTTGTAATCCAAAAGTCGCTTGTAGAGCTGTAGATCATTCCATGGTGCATCCACACTCTTTTTGCAAGTGAGCCACCATACGACATAAACATGTGTTACAAATGTAGCAAATGCACGAATCTTTGGCACTTGATCACGTGTGGTAATAGTACCTGGAGGCAATAATTGAATTTGTTTCTCACACAGTGCAATCTTGAGGCAATATATCAGCTTTGCCATCCATCGTGCTTTGTGCAGGGCACCTGGTCTTTTAAAGTTAACCTCCTTATTTGTAGCATTCGGGTAAACAAGGGACAGCTTAAGGAATTCGTGGTAGTCGTCTCGCAAGAATTCGGTTTGTTTACTAGAGTTGGCATGTGCAATTACCGCATCTCTCATTATCGTCAGTCGCTCTTGAGCCTTCAGATCATGATCAGCTAACGTAAACGAACTACAAACGTGAGACCAATCATGTGCCACCAACTCCCAATTACTTCGCAGCTTGGTGAACAAAGTTATATCCGGGGATTTGGAAACTTCTATTTTCATGTCTGCAAACACATGCGAGAGGATAACTTCACCAATGTGATGGCGACAGCCTGACCACAGAAGAGCACGTTGCAGCATATTTTGTATGGCAATGCAGGCAGCAGTCTGATGACCAGTGTTTGATCTTGTTGTGTCGAATGTCATATTAACGATACAATCATTACAATGCCAGTCTGTCATTAGCTTCATGGTTAATTCTGCAATTATTTCACCAACGGGTTTCTTTGTTGCCTTGGCATAATTTGGCACTCCTAGAAGTTTCAATTGCTTTGCATCACCGACAACAACTGTTATGCGTTCTTCAGTGACACGATGATTTTTTAGAGAATGTGTCAGTTTGCCATCCCAGTGGAGAGTGCAGAGTTTGGGTGGTTCCCAGGATCGTGGATCTTTGTAGATATCTCACTTACAACTTTGCGACGTGAACGATCTGCAGTGGCATAGGAAGAAGCCACCATTGATACATCACCCCCAGACTCGCCAATAAGGCCCTGTGTGAAAGCTGCCTGCTGTGTTGGTGTAATCTTTAATCTTGTCACTAGTGACACAAGATTTGGTCGGCTTAAAACATCTGGAGGTACAAATACCAAAGCTCCTGTTGGCTTTCTTCGCTTTTGCAATGGCATTATATCATCCAAACAGTTATCAACAAACTCCATATTATCTTCAGATTTAGAAGTAGAATCATCGGGTTTGTCACTGCTACCCTCGTTGGAGGGCACTGATATCGTTGAGGTCTATGAAAGGAGGCAGGTCTTCCAGCTTTGGATCATTTAACAAAACACTTGCAAAAAAAGTCGCTCGACGCCATTAACGAGATGTCGCAACATTAGAACGTCAGAAACGCGCAAGAGAAGAAAATGCAGCATGTTCAACGATATCGTCACTAGCGACAAGATTAAAGATTACACCAACACAGCAGACAGCTTTCACACAGGGCCTTATTAGCGAGTCTGGGGGTGATGTATCAATGGTGGCTTCTTCCTATGCCACTGCAGATCGTTCACGTCGCAAATATGACATTCGACACAACAAGATCAAACACTGGTCATCAGACTGCTGCCTGCATTGCCATACAAAATATGCTGCAACGTGCTCTTCTGTGGTCAGGTTGTCGCCATCACATTGGTGAAGTTATCCTCTCGCATGTGTTTGCAGACATGAAAATAGAAGTTTCCAAATCCCCGGATATAACTTTGTTCACCAAGCTGCGAAGTAATTGGGAGTTGGTGGCACATGATTGGTCTCACGTTTGTAGTTCGTTTACGTTAGCTGATCATGATCTGAAGGCTCAAGAGCGACTGACGATTATGAGAGATGCGGCAATTGCACATGCCAACTCTAGTAAACAAACCGAATTCTTGCGAGACGACTACCACGAATTCCTTAAGCTGTCCCTTGTTTACCCGAATGCTACAAATAAGGAGGTTAACTTTAAAAGACCAGGTGCCCTGCACAAAGCACGATGGATGGCAAAGCTGATATATTGCCTCAAGATTGCACTGTGTGAGAAACAAATTCAATTATTGCCTCCAGGTACTATTACCACACGTGATCAAGTGCCAAAGATTCGTGCATTTGCTACATTTGTAACACATGTTTATGTCGTGTGGTGGCTCACTTGCACAAAGAATTTGGTTGCACCATGGAATGATCTACAGCTCTACAAGCGACTTTTGGATTACAACGATGTCAACAGAGACATATCCAAGTCAGCAATCCGTGCCCTGAATAGGCATCTGTGGTACCTCACTGCTGAAATGATCCCACTTGCTCTGTTCAGCAATGAAGTACCTGTGTTGGTAAAGCGAGCTCTAGCAGATGCTCTGCTAAGGCTTCGACCAGTGGTTGCCCTCCAAACTCCACAGAATCGATTTGGAAATGGTTGGGGAAAACCACGATTCCAATCAATTGATTCTAAAACTCGGTTGTGTGATCTGGCTGGAGTTGACTCGTGGTTTACTATATACAGACTTCAACTGGACACAGGGTTCCTCCAAATGCCTGTTGATGATTGGTGCCAAACAGCTTCTTACATTGCCAGTGCAGAGAATGTTGCTTCTATTAACGTTGTTAACGATTGTGCCGAGAGAGGAGTGAAACTGGCATCTGACTTTGTTGAAGCAGCGCGAACGGATGAACATTTTCAAAACATTCTTCAAGTGGTAGAAATGGACCGCAAAAACATCTCAAATGTGCGTAAACCTTACAAACGTGCAACAAAGTGACACTGAATTAAATGCAACAGTAATAAATAATTTTAATGTAATTTTTATATAGGCTGGAATAAACTTTTTTTTTTCTTTACATGTCTTGTGATTTCTTGGGCGGGGGGGGGACCTCTAAATCAACTCTGGTTTGAAAAATATTTGACACAAGTTATTATTAATGATATTAGAACACATTAGAAACATAGACAGCTCAAAAACAAACAATCAATTTTTTCCTCTTATGTGGTGATGCACCCTAATATATATATATATATATATATATATATATATATATATATATATATATACATTTATAATGTATCAACCGTATGACGGTTCAAAAAAGTTCCAACCACCTATCCGGCAACAATATTTGACCTTAGAAAACAGAATTTTGTTTTAAGAAAAAAAAAAAAGTTAAATCGAAGCGTATAGGGCGATGAAAACTGGTTGCACCCGGGTGGCGGATAGGCCAGGCGCGGCACTTTAAGCGGGAGTGGTCAATAAGAAATTGAATATTTTTTTCCATTCATGATACGATTAGTTCATATAATGTACCAATCAGTCAATTAGTTCACATAATGTACCAATCAATAAGTTCACATAATGTAGCAATTAATCAATTAGTCTACATAATGTACCAACTAATCAATTAGTTCACATAAAGTACCAATCAGGTAATTAGTTCACATAATGTACCAATCCATCAATTAGTTAAAATAATGTACCAATCAATCAATTAGTTCACATAATGTACCAATCAATCAATAAGTTCACATAATGTACCAATCAATACATTAGTTCACACTATGTACCAATCAATCAAATAGTTCACATAATGTACCAATCAGTCAATTAGTTCACATAATGTACCAATCAGTCAATTAGTTCACATAATGTACCAATCAGTCAATTAGTTTACATAATGTACCAATCAGTCAATTAGTTCACATAATGTACCAATCAGTCAATTAGTTCACATAATGTACCAATCAGTCAATTAGTTCACATAATGTACCAATCAGTCAATTAGTTCACATAATGTACCAATCAGTCAATTAGTTCACACTATGTACCAATCAATCAAATAGTTCACATAATGTACCAATCAGTCAATTAGTTCACATAATGTACCAATCAGTCAATTAGTTCACATAATGTACCAATCAGTCAATTAGTTTACATAATGTACCAATCAGTCAATTAGTTCACATAATGTACCAATCAGTCAATTAGTTCACATAATGTACCAATCAGTCAATTAGTTCACATAATGTACCAATCAGTCAATTAGTTCACATAATGTACCAATCAGTCAATTAGTTCACACAATGTACCAATCAGTCAATTAGTTCACTCAACGTACCAATCAGTCAATTAGTTCACACAACGTACTGAAATGGCTCTTGTCCTTTTAGAGCCCAGAAAGACAGGTTGCTCGTTGGATTGAGAGATTACAGACGTACGACTTTGATACCCAAAATCGCAGAGGATCATCGCATAAGAATGCCGACCCTCTATCACGCCGACTATGACAGCCAAATTGTCAGCACTGTCAAAGTTTGGAAGGAAAAGAGACAGAGGTCATGTTTTTCAAAAGTTTAGAGTTAGAAGCCTCGGAGCCATGGTCTGACCTCAGGATTCGAGAGGACAAACTGAATGACGAGGAATTGGCTCCCATCCTCCTGTGGAAAGAAGAAGGGACTAGGCCAGACTGGCAGCAGGTTGCAGACAAGGGGACCGCTACAAAGGCCTATTGGGCTCAGTGGGAGTCTATGGTAATTGATCATGGGACCATAAAATGAGTTTGGGAATTTGCTGATGGCACTTTTCATCGACTTCAACTGGTACTTCCAAAGACAAGAGTTGCCGAATTTTGAACGAGATGCATAATGGTATCTCAGGCGGTCATCTAGGAGTAAACAAAACACTAGAAAAAGTTCGCCAAAGATTTTATTGGGTTCAATGTCGGCGGGACGTAGAGAATTGGTGTAGAGATTGTAGCCGGTGTGCAGTAGTTAAGGGCCCAATGAGAATGCCACAGGGACCATTGCAGCAGTCAATACAGCGGGGTTCCTTTCGAAGGATAGCCCTCGACATAGCTGGACCCTTCCCAGAAACAGCATGCTGGTTGTTCTTGACTATTTTAGCAAGTGGCCAGAGGTTTTTCCTCTGGCTAATCAGGAAGCAACGACTGTAGCTGATGTGTTGGTGAATGAGTGGGTAAGTCGTTTCGGGGTCCCAAAAGAGCTTCATTCAGACCATGGCCGGAATTTTGAATCGAAGATGTTTCAAGAGATGTGTGAGATCCTTGTGATCCAGAAGACACGATCGACCCCTTTACATCCACAATCAGTTGGAATGGTGGAACGATTCAACCGCACGTTGATACAAAATCTTGCAAAAATGGTAGACGACCGCCAAGACGACTGGGATACCTATATCCCTCTGTTCCTGCTGGCATACAGAGGGTCGGCCCATTCAACAACTGATCGCACCCCATCAATGTTATTGTTCGGTCGGGAGCTCAGATTGCCATGTGACCTTTTGTTCGGACTTCCTAAAGACACCCCAGCAACAAAGACTGGTACGCTGAAAATTTTAGATCTCGACTAGAGCACATTCATTCTACGGTACGGAAAAAGATTCGAATGGTCAGCGACGCCATGAAGACCGGTTATGATAGACGAACAGACTTAAGAGTGGGGGGGCATGGTTATAACTCTGCTTCACCCCCCCCCCCGTACATTGTAGACGATGAATAAATCTTATTGTTCAACTAACGAACCCACGTGTCCTTTAGTGCCTACCTACAGAGAGTTTTGGAAGTTTGTAACAATATCTAACATGTAGTGTCCACCACATATAATATCTAACCTGTAGTGTCCACCACATATAATATCTAACCTGTAGTGTCCACCACATATAATATCTAACCTGTAGTGTCCACCACATATAATATCTAACCTGTAGTGTCCACCACATATAATATCTAACATGTAGTGTCCACCACATATAATATCTAACCTGTAGTGTCCACCACATATAATATCTAACATGTAGTGTCCACCACATATAATATCTAACCTGTAGTGTCCACCACATATAATATCTAACCTGTAGTGTCCACCACATATAATATCTAACCTGTAGTGTCCACCACATATAATATCTAACCTGTAGTGTCCACCACATATAATATCTAACCTGTAGCGTCCACCACATATAATATCTAACTTGTATGTCCACCATGTATATCCATTGGTCCTCACCTAAGATCGAACCCGTGATCCTCAGGTCGACACTCGAGCGATTTAACACACGACCATCCGTCCCCTATCCTGAATGGATTTAACATCTTAATCCTGTATGGTAGTACATCTTAATCCTGAATGGTAGTACATCTTAATCCTGAATGGTACAACAACTTAATCCTGAATGCTAGAACATCTTAATCCTGAATGGTACAACAACGTAATCCTGAATTTTAGAACAACTTAATCCTGAAATCTCTTAGTTCCTATAAACCAGTAATGGGAAAATTTTTATGGCACTTTTCTTTCATCCCCACCATAGCGGATAGTGCAATGGCCTAGGGCCTCACCGGTACTCTCAAGTCGACAGTCGAGTGCTTTACCATACGACCATCCGTCCCCCCCTTATCCTGAACATTTTAATCCAAAACATACACACACAAAAATTCCATGCATTTAAATGATTAAAAGATTGCACTTTTCGGTTACGATGCAGAATTTATGTGGATGTAATAAAAAATACATTCATATTTAAATATATACATAAATGAAATATTTTAAGTTTATATCATAAACACTACGCTTCAGTTTTTTTCGCGTCTCACAACCTCTCTTTGCAAAACTCAAACGCTGTGTTTCCACCTTTACCATTTATTTATTTGTGAAACTTATTCCACAGAATTCCGAGAAGCTTTCTACATGTTTGACAAAGATGGAGACGGACGTATCACGGCTAAAGAACTTGGAACAGTTCTCAGATCCCTGGGACAGAACCCAACGGAGACGGAACTAAGGGACATGATCAATGAAGTAGATGCAGATGGTAAAAGTCATTCAAAATGTCACATTAAGTACATTTTTGTTATGTAAGACTGTGTTATGTAAGACTGTGCTATGTAAAACTGTGTTATGTAAGTTATGTATATCTGTGCTGTGGTAGACTGCTAAGTATGACGGTGTTATGTAAGACTGTGCTATTTAAGATTGTGTTATGTAAGACTGTGTTATGCAAGATTGTGCTGTATAAGACTGTGCTATGCAAGAATTTGTTATTAAGACTGTTACGCAAAACTGTGTTATGTAAGACTGTGCTATCTAAACTGTGTTATGTAAAACTGCTATTTAAGACAACACTTTATGAACAGGGGTAGGGGTATTCATCACGTGACTTGGCCGAATATCTGTAAAGAATATATTTTCAAATTACAAGTCAAATAATATGTAATATCAATACATGTGTTTAATACATTCAGTGATAATACATCAGCGTCAAGATTGATTTTTTGGTATTGATTAAAGTGTCAAAAAATGTGACGTGTTACAGCTGAAAGGTTTGATCACATTTTATCGCTGGATCATCAGAAGTGGACGGAGGCTGTCATAGTCCCGGTACAGAGGTGGAGGGAGGCTGTCATAGTCCCGGTACAGAGGTGGAGGGAGGCTGTCATAGTCCCGGTACAGAGGTGGAGGGAGGCTGTCATAGTCCCGGTACAGAGGTGGAGGGTGGCTGTCATAGTCCCGGTACAGAGGTGGAGGGAGGCTGTCATACTGCCGGTACAGAGGTGGAGAGAGGCTGTCATAGTCCCGGTACAGAGGTGGAAGGAGGCTGTCATAGTCCCGGTACAGAGGTGGAGGGAGGCTGTCATAGTGCCGGTACTTAAAAAAGGTAAAAAGACAGACCTGGCGGAAAGCTGCCATCCTATTTTCCTCACTTCGTATGTTGGGAAGGTAGCAGAACGCTTGGTTAACCGAAGGTTGATGTGGTTCCTAGAGGAGAAAGGGCTCCTAACCCCGAAGCAAGGAGGCTTTATACGGGGGAAGAGTGCGATGGATGTGGTCACGCTCAAAGAAATAGCCCACGGCTTTCAGAGAGCTGATTCAACGGCGGTAGTTTTCCTAGATTTCAAACAGGCTAACGATCGAGTCTGGCAGCCGGATCTTTCGTTGAAGCTACAGCGGTTGGGTGTCGCCGCTGAGATGTATGGCTAGTTACGCAGTTTCCTCAGTAATCGTACTATCAAGACACGAGTTGGGGACAGTGTGTCGAGGAAACAAACCCTTAACAGGGTCTCCCACAGGGCTCCGCTCTCAGCTGACGTTGTTCCTAGCTTTTATCAATGACCTGCCGCAGTTTCTATGATGTAAAAGCCAACTGTATGCCAATGATTTGGCAATCTGGAAGACCGGAATATGTGCCCCGGTCCTAGAGAGGGCACTCCAGAAGGACTTGACTACAGTCGCTGTTATACGAGGATGTGGGCAAGAGTATCCTTAAGGAACCATTTAGACTGGAGGTTGAGGGTACAGCTCTTGCTCTGGAGCCGAGACCCAAGTACCTGTGTGTCACACTGGACAGGAAGTTAACTCTCTGCACAATCTGTCGGAGGTGGCTCGCAGCGCCTCCGATAGGCTAAATATTGTTATTAAGTTGGCAAGCACATCCTTGGGGGTTCGAGTTGATGTCCTGAGGACACTTACATGGGTGCAGTAAGGTCCCAGATTGATTACAGCTAGTTAGTGAAGGTCTATGGGTCTCGATCGTCACTAGAGTCCCTCGACGTTGTGCAAAATCAGGCTCTCTGGCTGATCACAGGAACTTTTCGAACGACGCCAACAGTAGCGGTGGAAATCATGGCAAACGTGCCTCCATTGAGCATTCGGAGGGAGCGGGCCGTGATTACTGCTTACGAGCGGCAAGAGGAGTCCTTTGTCCTTAGGGAAACGGTCGATGGCTGGGTGGAAAGAAAGCTGCTAACGATGAAGTCTTTTATGCATTACGCTACGAGACTGTCCTTAGAAATCGAGCTGCCTACTGACCGCCTAATGCTAAA
This sequence comes from Bulinus truncatus, assembly GCA_021962125.1. Lineage (NCBI taxonomy): Eukaryota > Metazoa > Mollusca > Gastropoda > Planorbidae > Bulinus > Bulinus truncatus. The sequence goes on along the minus strand of JAGDYQ010000009.1, from coordinate 2,734,211 downwards.
GATCGCATCCCGGGCTCCTCCTGGTGAACTACCTACATGCCGGAGGTCTGTACGGCCCTTGTCGAAACCAATGCTGGGGAAGCAAAGGATTGTACACTGCACAATGCGGCTTTGGAGACGATTGGACGCTTTTCGGGGGGACGCTATATTTGCCTATACTGATGCTTCTGTAACCAATATTGATGGCCGAACAAGCTCCTCGTTTGGGGTCCACATCAGTTCCCAAAAAACTGGATTTGTCGAAGACTTTGCAGGGCCTTGTGGGTGCCCTGTGCTTACGAGGCACAGATGACAGCCATTACTAAGGCAGTGGACCACATTGGAGGGTGTATTCGGGAAGGTGCTTTGCCTGCTACGAGCATTGTTATCCTGATTGATGCGCTCTCTGTTCTCCAAGCCGTAAAGGGCCTAAGAGACTGGAAGCCATGATGTTGGCTATTGTCATAGGTCGTTTTAAATTATCTTCAAACGTTAACTTTCATCTTCCACATTCACTTATAAATCACAAGAAAACTTCGAAGGTCATGGTTCATTTATTAATATATATAAATCCACAACACCAACAGTGAATAATAACGTATATACATATAAACAAATATCGGAAATCCATAGTACGAATAGTCCATAATATCAACTAGAACACATGTCTCTTTAAGACTACTTAATATCACTTTCTAACTTTCTAGCTTCTATATTTACACTATATTCCACAACACTTCCTTTTTCTTCACTGTCCTAGCACTAACTGTCCCTCTCTCTCCACCTGAACATCCACTCAGTTCAATCCCACAATTTCTTCACTCAGTTCAATCCCATGCACAGCTCAGTCACACACACAACACATCCATGACAGCTATACAGGGTTTTGCGTCTTAACGAAATGTGCCACTGACCCTTAAGTGGGTCCCAGGGCATGCGGACGTGCCTTGCAAAGTCGATACATGCCCAAGCGTACTCGAGGGTGCATAAAAGATCTCACTTGGGGCAGCGTGTGCCAAGATCTGGCTTTTTGGACTCTCGGTGGTTCTCTAGTTGGGACAATGGGTTGACGGGCAGAAATGTCCGAAGTCAGATGGAGCGGCCGTCCAAAACTGACCCGTGGTGGAAGCTTAGAATGTTCGAGCAGGCGCTAATTGCCCAGTTTCGAACTGGGCATTGTCCTATAGGCGCGTACTTTGGGAGGTTGATGTCCAATGTCGATACTTTTTGCCGACGCTGCAGGGAGGTGGAGGAAACCGTGGATCATGTGCTTTTCGAGTACCCAGGGCTGGCGGACCACAGGGTGGACCAGTCCGGAAGCTTGCTGGCCATTGGGCTCTATGGCAGTCTCCAGATGTTGAGAGACACAGCAGGTCTGATCTCACGGGCTCTAAGAGACTAAGTCTCAGACCGCAGTTTTAACTGAGAGAGTTCATAGAGAGATGATCAAAATATTTTACGTGGAAAAAATAGCAGCAGATAACAACAAATGAACAAATGATTTTTAAATATGTTAACACTTGTATGTTATGATACACTTGTATATTATGATACACTTGTATGTTATGATACACTTATATGTTATGATACACTTGTATGTTATGATACACTTGTATGTTATGATACACTTGTATGTTATGATACATTGTATGTTATGATACACTTGTATGTTATGATACACTTGTATGTTATGATACATTGTATGTTATGATACACTTGTATGTTATGATACACATGAATGTTATGATACACATGTATGTTATGATACACTTGTATGTTATGATACTATGTAAGTTATGATACACTTGTATGTTATGATAGATACATATTAGGGTGGCCCAAAATCATATGGAAAATAAAAGTTTTTCACATCTAACGGGGCACCCTCTTGTTGAGTTCCATTTGTCTTACTTAGTAACTGACAACAATTTCAGCTTCCTACTGCTATTGGAAAGGAATGCTCAAGAGCTACAAAGTTTTGCTATATTAATAAAAAAAAACGCATTTTCGTTGAATTTTTAAATTACATTTTCAAATCATGCCATTACTGTAATGTAACTATTAAGTAACGAAAATGTCAACATAAAATGTAAATTGTAGAGTGCTGAAGAGTCAGAGTACATTGTCTAAACATTGTCTACATCGAAACAGCACAGATGGCAGACTTCTTTGTAGTTTGTTTAGGGATGACTTTACTGTTGGCTTCAACAACTTGCAAAATAAATTGCTTTTCTTCGTTTTTTGTCAGCAGTCTATTATATTCCTCAAAAAGTATAACTCCACGTTCTGCAGTATCGTTGACCACACGCAAGTCGTTAATGCGCTGCTTACCCTTCTGGTATACAATATTATCATTCCACTGTTCTGGACAAAGAACTAGAAACGAGTTGCCTATGTGTAGCTTTGTAAGCAGGTTTTGTGAACGCTTTGTGGAAAAGTGACCCAAGCTGACGCCTTCATTTTGGAGCAATGATGGATTACCTAGAACATGTCGCTCACTAGGTTCTATTCCAAAACCTGTTGTTATTTTCTGTTTCTCAATTGGTGACACATCATCGGAAAACAATGCCAGGCTGACAGTCTCATCAGACAGATACCACATGTGATTCTGGAGACTTTTTTGTGCTGCAATACTGATGTCGTGATCAACAGACTGATATTGCTGCAGGTCCTTCCAGAGCAAAAGATCTCCTCCAGGTGCTTCCGCTGCACAGGGTGCTTGAATCCAGGACTTTATGTACAACATGGTTCCAAACTGTACAAATCGTTTGAGTTGGCTCTCTTCCTGATGACGGAAGATGTAAATGTTGATGGCATAGATCAGCTTAGCCATCTACCTAGCATGATGTACAGGGCCTGTTGCTCTCCAGTGAATGGTTTTTGGTGGATCTCCTAAGATGATCATTGTCAGTTCAATAAGTTCTTCATAATCATCTCTGACCTGGGACTTCAAGTCAACAAAATTTGTCAGAAAGCTCACAGTGTTTTCTCGGAAAACATCAGTGCTTGAAGGCAGTTCCAACTTACTATAGTTGTCAAGCTTTATGCGTCCCCAAACTTCTTTAAATCCTTTGAAGATAGGTAAGCCTTTGCCAATACCAGTTCAAGAACATGATGTCGACATGCCAGCCACAATAGTTCTCGACCAATACGATTCTCAAGCAGTACACAAGCTCCATTGAAACGACCGGTGTTGACAGAAGTGGTGTCGAAGCTCATAACCTGGATGCTTTCTACCAGTGCCCACTGTTCTAAGTGACCATAATTAACATCAGCAGCATTCTGTCCTGTCCCTGATGTTAGTTTAGGGACACCTAGTAATTTTTCACTGCCATCACCAGAAACCAGTACCGGCAAGTGGTCAACCTCTCCCAGGATTTCAGGTAAGATTTTTCCATCCCAGTGTAGAACTAGAGGATATCAGGCTTGAATGAAACCTTTATATCTGCTGCTTGTTTACACCTGGCTCTCTTTCTGGCTCTTTGTATGGTGCTTCGTGAAACTGTCAAAGCGCTGCAGCCATACGAGTCATCAATCGCAAAGCTTCACGATCAGACGTTTGGTTGCGATCCACGGCACTGGTGACATGCTTAGTGAACAAGGAAGTGTGATACCCAATCTCCGTCTTGTTTGTCCATTTTTTTTTAGTTGAGCTTAGACTTGGTTCATATTCATCGAGGAATTACATTTATTTGATTATTCAGAGCTCTCTGTTTCTTTTTCACCTGATTCACCTTCTATAGTTTAATATGCCTATAGAGTAATATGCCGTACAAGGTAAACAACGAGGCCTGTGAGCATCCCCTTCTACTTAGAATTTAGTTGTAAAATTTTAACAGTATACTAACTAAGGCAATCAGAACTCAAAAAAGGGTGCCCCGGTATGTAGCACGAAGTTGAATTTTTCGGGCCACCCTAATACATATGCTAGGAAACACAGGTATGTTGTAATACAAAAGTATGTTATAATACACAAGAATTTTATGATACACAAGTATGTTCTGATACATATGCTGCAACAGAAAACTATCAATGTCTCAGTTTCCCACAGATACAAACAATGTCTCAGTTTCAAACAGATACAAACAATGTCTCAGTTTCCCACAGATACAAACAATGTATCAGTTTCCCACAGATACAAACAATGTCTCAGTTTCCCACAGATACAAACAAGGTCTCAGTTTCCCACAGATACAAACAATGTCTCAGTTTCCCACAGATACAAACAATGTCTCAGTTTCCAACTTATACAAATAATGTCTCAGTTTTCCACAAATACAATCAATTTGTCATTTTCCCATAGATACAATCAATGTGTCAGTTTATCATGTGTGTGAAGTCCCTGTAAGGATGATATGAAATCTCTTATATCCTATGAACCACTAATGGGACGGTTTTTATGATACCCTTCTATCATTCCCACCATAGCCGATTGTGCAATGGCCATGGAAGCACAGCGGGGAATTTATCGGGAACTTGAGCCAAGACCAGAAAATTTTCATGGTACTTACCGGGGATCGAACGAGGTAACTTCAGGTCGACAGTCGAGCGCTTTATCACTCGACCATCCGTCCTCTCGTCAGTGTCCCATAGTTACAACCATTTTTTTTTCAATTTCTCGTAGATACAATCAATATCACAATCTAAAGTTTTGTTAATCAAACTAAACAAACCAGAAAGTGCAATATATTTACGTAATGCTTCTAGTGCATCTATTGTACATTGTACATGTTTCTAGTACATCTATTGTATGTACATGTTTCTATTACATCTATTGTATTTACATGTTTCTAGTACATCTATTGTATGTATATGTTTCTAGTACATCTATTGTATTTACATGTTCCTAGTACATCTATTATATGTACAGGTTTCTAGTACATCTATTGTATCTACATTAGGGTGACAAACAAATGCATTGTAAAAAAAAAATATTTTTTTTAATTCTCTCAACCATTTTTTTGGTTCCATTTAATGAACAAAATATATTGGTAAATTTTGGAGACAATCCGTTGATGTTTAGGGGTTACTCAACGCAGTTTAAGCTTGCAAAGTTATACGAATCCACATTTTTCATACGTTTTTCATATTTATCTCTTCTATTTTAATAATTGGGTTGAGAATGTTATCAATATTTTATTTTCTGTTAATTCATGAGTCACCATACATAATACACATCATTTTTTGGGGGGAAAATTAATAAGTTAAAAAATAAAATAAGTTTACCAGCATTCAGAACACCCACTGTAGTATTGCATCATTGGACAAGCTTTAAAAGATAGGTACATTTCATGTGACAAAATTATGGCACTCAGTTTTAATACTACTTTAAGCAACACAGGTATACATTCAGGTGCTTGTAACCTGCTGGAGAAATTAATTGGAAAGTCTTTATTATACACAGCCTGTCGACACTATGTTCATGAAGGGATTTTATCCCATGTTTACAAAACATGTTTTGGAGCATCTTCTGGTCCAGAGATTTAGCTGTTTCAACGATTTCGTGATCAGTGGAGTAAACTTAATTCTGAATCATGGCATTTAACTGATGCAGATCTCAAAGCTTATGGTTCGCTTGTACCATCAGCAGTAGAATTTGGTGTAAATATGCTGCAAGGAACAAAACAACCTCGTGACGATTACAAAGAATTTTTGCAACTGTTGATAATTTTTTAGTAGAAACTCCTCCAGGCCAAAGCGGAATAACTCTCTGTACTCCTGTCGCTATGCACCAAGCATGATAGATGGCAAAAGCACTGTACTCTATTAAAATTTACTTGTTTCGACATCAGTTTCATTTAACAAAAAATGAAGAAAAAAATCTACGATTTTCGATTTTTTTTAATTTTGATTTAAATGGAACATTTGTTTCAGGCTCCCATCTCTTCATCTGCTCCTCACAATGACCTGACTTTGATTAAGAAATTGAATAATTTCAAAATATTTCACAAAGAAGTTGCTGAATCTGCCTTTAAAACCATTGCATGACATTTATGGTATTTAACTGAAGACCTGGTGAGTCTCTCTTTTTTTAGCAAAGGTGTTGATAACCAAGCTAAAGAAAAAATGTTGATTGCACTTGAAAAGCCAGCCAAAAAAAAACAGCTAAGAAAGTTTGAAGGCAAAGTATTAATGGATAAAATTGCAAACATGAACTTAGATGACTTTGTAACAGAGAGATATGTATTTGAAGTGCTTGGAAGAAATTGGGCATTCGTGAATGAAAATCGCCCAGACACGTGGAGTACAGCAACCGAATACCAGGAAGCACATAGAATTGTTAATTCTATAAAAGTTGTAAATGATACAGCCGAAAGAGGGGTGAAACTCATTTCAGATTATGCAAACGTTTTTAAAAAAGGAAACTCAATTGCAACATATTTTGCAAAGCGTGGAACAACATCGATGTCGAATTCCAGATATGCGAAAGTCTTCAATTATGAACACATCAATGAAAATACACGAACAATCAACAGGGGTATTCTGAAATCAAACATTGTATAAAATCATATAAATAACACTTAATTTGAATAACATCATTAATAGTTTGTATCAGAAAAAAATAATAATGCATTCTTTTTATTTATTGTTGACCCTTAAATCTGATAATTTCAAGTTCATTGAGCAACCACTAAATATAAAAATATCTTAATAATATTTTGCAGAGTTTATTTTTTAATTAAAAGGAACGCAATAAAGGGTTGAGAGTCCTATTTCGAGCACTTTGAATTTTCGTCACCCTAAAGAACATGTTTCTAGTACATATATGGTATGTACATGTTTCTAGTAATGTATTGTATGTACATGTTCATAGTACATCTATTGTATGTACATGTTTCTAGTAATGTATTGTATGTACATGTTACTTGAACATCTATTGTACAATAGAATAATTAAATTATTGGATCTTTAAAATAACCTAGCCAAATACCTGCAAACATGTTGTTGAGGACCCCTATTGAGGGTATCATTGGCTTGTTGTCTGGGTGTATGAATGCTGACTTAATTATGACTTGTATTTTTATTTGTGTTTCTGCCACAAAGTTTCACCAGCATTCAGACGTACCACACGTGGAGTAAATAATGCAACAGGTCTTGTGTATCAATGTAACAATCTTTATTTACATGGAGGCACCAGTCCGTAACAGGATCTGGTGGCTTGTCAAAACACAGCAAAGATAATCCAAAATGCAGCAAAATTAATCCAATATAATTGAATCAAGTGAAGGACGTCTCTCTCTCTCTCTCTCTCTCTCTCTCTCTCTCTCTCTCTCTCTTATTGACCACTCTCTCAGAGCCACTTAAGTCGACTGTCCACTAAAAGGAATCTCAGTCGAACGACAAAAACTATCTTTCGTTACTCACATACTTTTGCACACGTGACCCCCTACCAATCATTCATCCACGCTCCTTTCCCTGTCAATCAGTAGGCGCTAATTTCCCCGCTCTAAATAGAGGGGGGTGAAGGTACGTCATACCGACAAAAGCCGAACGTAGCTGAACTTCAGAACGAGATTCTCTTCCTGTGTCAGATCACATCTCTCGGTCAATTTTTCTATGCCGTCGGTTCCCTCGTCGGAATCTGGCTTTTCACCCCAGCATCGCTGGGACACCTGTGGTATGACGCAATTACGCGGGTGGGGTAGGAATGGAGGGGTGGGAGAAATGGAACATATACTATTATACATGTATCATATATATATTAATATTATTAGAGGGTGGCCGTGCGAGTCAAGGGTTGGAATAAAGGGGGAATGTTTTCGCCAAATTACTCACAACCCGTGACACATGTTTATAAGCAAACATGAAAGTTATGCCATATAGGCACTGTACGTAGCAGTTCAACCCATAGTTATATATGCACTTTATATGTCAGTTGAACTCAGTACATATAGGCACTCTATATTTAGTTCAACCAAGTGCATTATAGGCACTGTGTATGTCAGTTTAACCGTGTACAATATAAGCACTGTATATTAGGGTGGAGTGAAAAAAAATATTTTTATTCTATTAGCTAAAAATGGTTGCCAAATGGTCTAAGTAGTTATGGCCTAAAATATCTTTTAAGTAGTGTAACGTTTACCGGTGCCCCAAAGGCCTTCAAATTTTAAAGGATACAAACTTTAAAGCATTATAACAATTTTCAATGAAATCAACATCTCAATAGTGATATTCGTAATGTTAATGTGCAAATATGAACTGCTGAAATAAATTATGTTTATGAATTAACAATTTAACAATTTACAATAACTCAGGATCGTCGATTTTTCATAAGGCGGGAGACAAATAACGTGACAGAAAGATGGTCTTCCACAAGTGCCTGTCACCATTTTGCAAGACGGTTTTGTTTTAATGTCAAACCAAACAGGGTCATAAACCCTCACAATATAAGTTGAAAGTTCTTGTCATAAACCCTCACACTATAAGTTAAAAGCTCTTGTAGCTCAAATGACTGAGACATCGTTACAATATACAAACGAAGTATTCTGTTCGCCTTTATCAACCAGAGAGCATGAACCAATTTGCCGGGATCGCGGCGAGCAAGATCATTGGAACAGTTGCCTCTAAATACAGTTTGACAAAGCCGAACATAATACTCCGTTTGTATATTATAACGATGTCTCAGTCATTTGATCTACAAGAACTTTCAATTTATTTTGTGAGGGTTTATGACCCGGTTTGGTTTGACATTAAAACAAAACCGTCGTGCAAAGATGGTGACAGGCAATGTGGAAGACCATCTTCCTGTCACGTTATTTGTCTCCCGCCTTAAGAAAAATCGACGATCCTGACTTATTGTAAATTGTTAAATTGTTAATTCATAAACATAATTTAGTTCAGCAGTTCATATTTGCATATTAACAGATGTTGATTTCATTCAAAATTGTTATAATGCTTTAAAGTTTGTAAAATTTGAAGCCCTTTGGGGCACCGGTAAACGTTAGACTACTTGAAAGATATTTTAGGCCATAACTACTTAGACCATTTGGCAACCATTTTTAGCTATTAGAATAAACAATTTAAAAAAATGTTTTTTCATTCCACCCTACTGTATATGTCAGTTCAACCAAGTACAATATAGGCACTGTAAGTGTCAGTTCTACCCAGGGTTATAATAAAATAATCATCGTATTTAGCGATTCTCAAAACGAGACTGTGTGGGATATAATTATTTAGGTGTGATATGAGCCTCTCTCAAATGGGGTAGCTGAAATATTTTGAATTAAAAATTTCAAAATGTGTTTAAAAATGAAATTCGTATATATGCCACATAGACTAAAGGCAATGAATAGAACAAATAAACTAGGCATGGTCCATACATTATGAAATGAAAAAAAAAATACATTAACTAGCCATAGTCCTTTCATGAATAGAACACACGTACTAGCCGTTGTCCATTCATCATAAAAAATGTAAAACCTAAACAAGTCATTTTCCAACCTTTAGGTAATGGTACTATTGAGTTTAACGAGTTCCTGGCGATGATGTCCAAAAAATCTGAGAAACACGAACTTGAAGAGATCACAGACGCCTTCAAGATCTTCGACAAGAACGGAGATGGCTACATCAACGCTGCCGAACTTCGTCACGTGATGACCAACCTAGGTGAGAAGTTGAGTGACAAAGAGGTGGAGGACATGATCAGAGAGGCGGACATGGATGGCGATGGAAGGATTAACTATCAAGGTTAGTTGTAGGTTCAGACAGAATTAATTATCAAAGCTACTTACTGGCACAGAAAGGATTATTAAGTTCATACAGTATTAATTAAGACTATATGACTGGTTAACAGACGAACTAAGATTATATGACTGGTTAACAGACGAACAAAGACAATATGACTGGTAAAGAGACGAACTAAGATTATTTTTCCCCATCATTTCAGAATTTATCCGTATGATGACGTCAGATGACCACCAACACCGTGAGTCCAGTCAAAACAACCAACTGTAAATCTCTATGATATAATTACTGCTATTTTTATTATTTATGTTTATAGTTTGATACAACTTTATATTTCAACTATAAATATTATAATACAAGTTTTTATTACGAACATTATCTATTCCAACTTCTTAAATTACTAATATTTTTGTATTCTTTTGAATATTTTTTCCTAAATAAGTAAAGGGAAACAATCCACATTTCACTCCCATTGAGCGATGATTAAGGCACCTGACACAAGTCTGACATTAAAGGACTAAACATTACCTCAAACTGATTTAGTTAGATAGGCTTCATCATTTAAGTTGGTGATATTGACAATCTGAAAACATAGCTTTTAATTCAATAGAATGTAGAAATCTCTGACAAACTGAAAACATAGCTTTTAATTCAATAGAATGTAGAAATCTCTGACAATCTGAAAACATAGCTTTAATTCAATAGAATGTAGAAATCTCTGACAAACTGAAAACATAGCTTTTAATTCAATAGAATGTAGAAATCTCTGACAATCTGAAAACATAGCTTTAATTCAATAGAATGTAGAAATCTCTGACAATCTGAAAACATAGCTTTAATTCAATAGAATGTAGAAATCTCTGACAAACTCAAAACATAGCTTTAATTCAATAGAATGTAAAAAATCTCTGACAATCTGAAAACATAGCTTTTAATTCAATAGAATGTAGAGAGTAGAATGTAGAGACCTCTGACAATCTGAAAACATAGCTTTTAATTCAATAGAATGTAGAAATCTTTGACAATCTGTTCCATAGAGGGAATGACTAAGAATAATGTGATTATTATAGGATTCATAGAGGCTTATTGTGTGGTTATGAACGTGTTTTATTGGCAATAAATCAATACATAAAATGCATAGAGTTGGACGTTAAGGAAAATAGTTGAGAGCTGGTTTGATCGGTTCAGCTTGCCTCACTTCACTTGCCTTGTAGTATGTCATCTAAACATACATGCATACTAGACATATAAGCATACATTCATCTAAATGTACGTGTCATTTAAACATAAAGTCATCTAAACATAATGTCATCTAAACATACGTGTCATCTAAACATACGTGTCATCTAAACATACATGTCATCTAAACAGAAATGCCACATAAACAGGAAATGAATTATTCATCACATAAGCTCTTCGCCTAAATCAATGTCTTTTATATTATATATTTTTATTAAAATTATTTTGCAACTTTGCATGATTTTAATATATTCTATTACGAAATATTTCAACTATATTATTATACATGTATAATACGATTTTCAGTCATATAGAATGTACAGATACCAAAAATAATGTGTAAATTAAACATTACAATAGATTTACAACATAGACATTATGCACACTAACACACATTAATGAACAGACATATTGGGCACACTAACACACATTAATGAACAGACATTAGGCACACTAACACACATTAATAAACAGACATTAGGCACACTAACACACATTAATAAACAGACATTAGGTACACTAACACACATTAATGAACAGACATAAGGCAGACTAACTCACATTAATAAACAGACATTAGGCACACTAACACACATTAATGAACAGACATTAGGCACACTAACACACATTAATGAACAGACATATTGGGCACACTAACACACATTAATAAACAGACATTAGGCACACTAACACACATTAATAAACAGACATTAGGCACACTAACACACATTAATGAACAGACATATTGGGCACACTAACACACATTAATGAACAGACATTAGGCACACTAACACACATTAATGAACAGACATTAGGAACACTAACACACATTAATGAACAGACATTAGGCACACTAACACACATTAATGAACAGACATTAGGCACACTAACACACTTTAATGAACAGACATTAGGCACACTAACACACATTAATGAACAGACATTAAGCACACTAACACACATTAATAAACAGACATTCGGCTCACTAACTCATATTAATGAACAGACATATTGGGCACACTAACACACATTAATGAACAGACATTAAGCACACTAACACACATTAATAAACAGACATTCGGCTCACTAACACACATTAATGAACAGACATATTGGACACACTAACACACATTAATGAACAGACATATTAGGCGCACTAACACACATTAATGAAAGACATTAGGCACACTAACACACATTAATAAACAGACATTAGGCACACTAACACACATTAATTAACAGACATATTGGGAACACTAGCACACATTAATGAACAGACATTAGGCAGACTAACACACATTAATGAACAGACATTAGGCAGACTAACTCACATTAATAAACAGACATTAGTCACACTAACACACATTAATGAACAGACATTAGGCACACTAACACACATTAATAAACAGACATTAGGTACACTAACACACATTAATGAACAGACATATTGGGCGCACTAACACACATTAATAAACAGACATCAGGCACACTAACACACAGTAATAAACAGACATTAGGCACACTAACACACATTAATGAACAGACATATTGGGCACACTAACACACATTAATGAACAGACAATAGGCACACTAACACACATTAATGAACAGACATTAGGAACACTAACACACATTAATGAACAGACAATAGGCACACTAACACACATTAATGAACAGACATTAGGCACACTAACACACTTTAATGAACAGACATTAGGCACACTAACACACATTAATGAACAGACATTAGGCACACTAACACACATTAATGAAAAGACATTAGGCACACTAACATACGTAAATGAATAGATATTAGGCACACTAACACACATTAATGAAAAGCCATTAGGCACACTAACACACATTAATGAACAGACATTAGGCACACTAACACACATTAATGAACAGACATTAGGCACACTAACACACATTAATGAAAAGACATTAGGCACACTAACACACATTAATGAAAAGCCATTAGGCACACTAACATACATAAATTAATAGATATTAGGCACACTAACACAATTAATTAACGGACATTAGGCACACTAACACACATTAATGAAAATACATTAGGCACACTAACATACATAAATAAATAGATATTAGGCACACTAACACAGTTAATTAACAGACATTAGGCACACTAACATGATAAATGAATATATATTATGCACACAAATACACATTAATGAATAGACATTAGGCACACTAACACACACACAACAAACGAAAATTTTAAACTGTAGCACACATTGCAACAGTAACACATAGATGCACAACAAAAATCACTAATATCTCTATGAAGTCACAAAGCAACATTAAACGAATGCATTAACAATTCGCAGAATATTTTATTATTCCGCAACAGATGAAAATTAATGTTTTCTTTTTCGAGAGATTAGATGTTTCTTTTTCATTATACTTTCACGTATTCATCTCAACATGTCACAGATGTATCATCAATGATGTGATTCTCCACCCATTCCGTTAAAATTCTCTTTATGTACATTTCTAAAATTGTGAATGAAATCTTTATTGTACAAGAATTTAGTAAATGATTGGTCAAGATTTTACAGAAACATTTATCATATTGAGATGTATTATCATAGTTTCTGGACAGTGGGTGGGAATTCCACACCTGACGACAAAATGTAATAAAGTCAAATGTAGTATGACTGGTGTTTACATACACATGATGTGTTGACTGGTGTTTACATACACATGATGTGTTGACTGGTGTTTACATACACATGATATGTTGACGTGTCATTCTGTACTATAGATGTAGAATTGTGCTTACCTTCAGATTGACATTGACCTTTGACCGTTAATAACCTTGAGATTGTCATGGGGTGCGGGGGGGATTAGAGTTTTCAAAATTATTTGAAAGGTATAAATATTGAAAGGCTAACCACAATGAGAGAACGTTGTAAATGATGTCACCCAGCTCTCGAAGGGTAGTTCTGTGTTTAAATGAACTTAGTTAACCCAATAAATAATGTTCACTATCCCAATTTTTAGTACACGAACCATAGTTAGTAGACTGAATGTAGGCTTTTTTTTTTTATTATTTTCACTTTTTATTATTAAATGACCAAAGTGCCATACATGAATTGCTACTTTACACATGTAGCAACACTCCCTAACCAAACCTCCTCATTAATTCACAAACAGAAACACACACCCGCCACATTCAGAATCCAAACATATGCATGAAACACACATGCCACCTCACACCTAACGAACAAAAAACACAGAATCTCAAAATGCAACTAGAATCTAACAACAAATAAGCAACCACATACTTATCATACATATCTAATTAATGATAAATACACAAACCATAAAACCTACAAATAGTAATAATATATTTACTCTAAACCATATCACTAACAAAACATCCAAACAAAACTATACAATACATCCAGATTCCACACATTACCGTACAACTAGCAATACATCCCATCAATTTCTTGAACTATATCTACACATAGTCTAACAACTAACAATAAATCCACACATAGTCCAACAACTAACAATAAATCCACACATAGTCCAACAACTAACTATGCATCCACACATAGTCCATCAACTAACAATACATCCACACATAGTCCAACAACTAACAATACATCCACACATAGTCCATTAACTAACAATACATCCACACATAGTCCAACAACTAACAATACATCCACACATAGTCCAACAACTAACAATGCATCCACACATAGTCCAAAAAACTAACAGTACATCCACACATAGTCCATCAACTAACAATACATTCACACATAGTGCAACAAATAACAATACACCCACAAATTGTCCAACAACTAACAATACATCCACACATAGTCTAACAACTAACAATACATCCACACATAGTCCAACAACTAACAATACATCCACACATAGTCCAACAACTAACAATACATCCACACATAGTCCAACAACTAACAATACATCCACACATAGTCCATTAACTAACAATACAATCACACATAGTCCATCAACTAACAATACATCCACACATAGTCCATCAACTAACAATACATCCACACATAGTCCAACAACTAACAATACATCCACACATAGTCCATTAACTAACAATACATCCACACATAGTCCAACACTAACAATAATTCCACACATCAATCTTGCCTTTTCATTTCCTGCCGGTGCCATTAATTATCAGCTAAAACCAGAGCGGTGTTTCTTTTGATCCTAACTCTGTGTTCTGGTTACACAAATATAGTGACCGTTGTTTTCAATTGAGTGTTTTTTACCAAACTTAAACAACTCCTTTCTATATCCAGTTTCCGTAAATTTTTATATGTCTATAAAATGAATGTGTATTTTTAATATTCACCTACAATGTATTTATGTCTTTTTTATTGATTGTTCATGGTTTCTAAACTGTTTTTTTTCCTTTGCTAAATAAAAAATAAATAAAAACTATTTCGTTTTTGTGATTTTATCTTTTAATAAACTGACACAATCTCAGTGACATGGTGGCTTAATAAGGCTATTCAGGGGCGACATCTTACCATATTAGTACAATTTGGTTCAGGACTTGGGAACCATTTCAAGGTTCCTTGGCCACCAATCTCCATTAACTCTTTCAGTAAATCAGCGAGTCGAGTCTTTTAGGTGTCGTCAAATGTTGCTCATTGAGTCCCTCAGCATCTAAGGATTAGGTGTCGTCAAATGTTACTCGCTGTGTCTCTGACTTCCGTGAAGTTGAATCGGTCATTGTGAAGAAAAGTAAACAACGTTGAAATAATGTAATAAACATATCATTATATTAGAAGAGCACTGAATATATCTATTTTAATAATCGTGAAGTTGTGAGTCTGTTTCCTGCTCAATTTGTGTAAAAGTATAAATATAAATTATAATGTGCACTGAGTACAGTTAGATAGTTCTATATCTTATTCGTAGTGTTTTATATTTAGGTCGGTAATGCTGGCCGCACAGCTAACAGTACAGACACTTATAGACACATAGTCTCATAATTTTAGATTTATATGACATTGTTTTGGTGTTTAAAAGGCAAAGAACTATACCTGTTAAATTACTAAGCTAATTATTTTTTATTAATGTTACAATGGAAAGAAAAAACTATGGCTATTCTACTAATAAAGTGCTTATCTTGTCGTCCGGCGGGCGCAGTGTGGGGAAGCCGTCGCTATAAATAATCTATGACGTCATTTCCCGATGTTACAATTTTATTTTTTTTTGCAGAATGGGAAGACCGTCGCTATAAATAAAAATCCTCTGTGACGTCATTTCCCGATGGTACATTTTTTTAACTTTACTACAAATAAAACCGAATTGAACTAGCGCGCAGGTGCAGTATCGTGCCTTTGTGCTGCAAAATGCCATAATAAAGTAGTTATTTTTTTACTTCTCAGTGCATTGTTATAAAAACTTTTTTAATGCTTTGTTTTGATTTTAACATTGATAGAATTTAAGGGCAAAACGTAACAGGTGACATAAATTAGCACACATATCTTTACCTCATATTTTTTAGTTTGGTTTGGTTTGGTTAGTTGGTTTGCTTTGATTTATTTGGTTGGTTTGGATTGGTTGGTTGGTTGGTTTGGTTGGTTGATCGTTGGTTTGGTTGGTTAGCGTGGACGGGAAAAACGTAACCAATCAACCAAATAAACCAACCTAGCCAACCAATCCAAACAATCAAGCCAACCAAGCCAAACTCGTCACAAATTACGTTTTTCCCTTCAACGCTAAACCAACCAAACCAACCCAGCCAAACCCGTCACAAATTACGTTTTTCCCTTCAACGCTAACCAACCAAACCAACCCAGCCAAACCCGTCACCAACAGAAATCTAGACACCATAGATTAAATATTATTGGTGAAACGCTATGGTGGGCCAAAGAAAGTGCGTTAAAAATATTTGGAAATTTTTATGATCCAAACCAGGCTTGCGGAGCCGGAGCCGAGTAGTCGTGCAGCCGCACTTTTTGCTGGAGCCGGAGCCGAAAAAATCTGGCGGCTTCACGGCTCCCAAATGTTTTTTTTTAAAGCAGAATTTTTTTTTTAGTTTAAATTCCAAATTTGTTTGATTGTTTGCCTCCTACAATTTGAAATGTTGTCATGTTTTACAAACGCCACAACAATAACAGTGTTAAAATGATAGCGTGCACGCACATCACCACAATAAATCTTTAATGGGGAATCGTTTTGTGTTCGTTTTAAATCTTGTTTACCCTCCGAAATTTTTTTAATGGCATGTTATTTTGTTATATATAAAGTTAAAAACAGTTTTATTTCATAGAATAATTGTATCAATCATTTAAAAATAACTTTTTACTACGACGACAAATAGAACGCGTCATTTTGTATATTATTTGACCGCGAAATTGTAATAGACTAAAAACAAATTGGTCGCTTTCTGTATTTACAATTTTATTATAAACAGAATAGTTGAAATAGAGTAGATAAATTTATAAGGCTGTGGTACCGAATAACAATCAGACTTTATTGGGACGGGGTCCGAATAAAAATCGGAGTTTATTGGTTCCCGGGTCCGAATAGTCACTTCGAATTTTAAATAATAAATATAAATACTGAAGTCTTTAAAATATTTTAAATAATGTATCATTTTACTATTTGCTAATTTGATCATATAATTAAACTTTTTATTACTTATGAAAATGGCGATTAGTGAAACCTCGGTTGAAAATAATGATATGATTCTGGTTGCACTGAAATGGTTTGTTTTTAGTAAAACCGACAATGCGTATATTTTTCAAGTTCCTGACTATGGGGGTGAACGCTGCAAAATTTCCATAACTTTTTATCAGCGGCATGTTTGCGTGGCCCATTTACAAAAATTTTTCTCTCGTGTGATACTGTCTTTATAGGGGGCCGGAGCCGAGCCGGAGCCGTCAAATTTGTGGGAGCCGGAGGCGGAAAAAATATGGCGGCTCCGCAAGCCTGCACAGTACATCATGACGACGGCCTTGCTGCGGAGATATAACCCATTAACATCGGATGACGGTGAGCAGAGCCCGATTACACGGAAGAGGGAATAGAAAGTAATCCAGAATGTGCACACCAAGTTCACGTGATCCTGACCTAATTACTCAAGCAGAGTTAAATGACGTAGTTCAAGTTTTGGTTTATTTAAGAAACAAGTTGACCTTCTAGGTTTCAGGCCTAGTCAGTGGAATCTCTTAGCACACAACACCACCAGTTCAGTTTTTCGAAAAGCATTAAGAAAGCAAATAAAAATTAAATATTTCATTATTTGGTTTACGTATTTTTTTTCGCTTCTTTCTTATTCTAACTCATTCTGGGCCTCAGCCAATCTTAATCTGTCTCTACAATTCTCTCTTTGCTTCCTTAAGAACATCATGATACTCATCTATATACATAATCGGCTAACCTAAGCGTACGTTCGACAGATCTACACACCGTGAGGTGTAAAGTATGCTCATGGCGATAAAAGCCGCATGTCTGTACGTTAAAAATACACGGCATAGTACGGGTTGAAAGCTTACATGGTTAAAAAAAAGTCTGAGTTCTAAGTCACACCTTTGCGGAGTTAAAAAAAACAGTGCGTGTCATCGACCGTCTCTATAAAAATAGTCTGGGGAATTCCAAAATTATAGAAACTAAAAAGAGACAATGTATGTTAAATGAGAGTATGTTTGGTGCGCATTTTGTTCATCAAAGGAATCTTTCTTGAATAAAAATGGGGAATTCTAAACACAACAAGGATTTCTTTTTAATGAATTAAGATTTTTAAATGATATGGAGTAGTGTACGCAAATTATGTTTAATAGTCGGGGGTTGTTTTTGTTAAGCTTCTGTACCCATAATGAGGATTATTTTCTTTGGTATGATTTATATAAAAAGCTATTTTTTGTACATAGACTGATTGTTAACGCGCTCAAATATATATTACCGAGTTGGTTGGGATAGGTGTGGAAATAAACCAAATGGTTGCAGAAAGGAGGGGGGGGGTCAAGCAGACGATTCAAGTTGCAACACCGCTAATTTTTTAACCTCACGTCTCTCTTTTTTTTAAATACGTCATGTTAGACATGATAAATTATAAAATTATAAAAAAAATAACTGTTGGAATGGGGGTGTAGGGTTGGGAAAGGATTGTTTAACGGGGGGGGGGAGATGTAGGGAGAGGTGTCACGTGGTATTGTTAACAGGGTGAACATGCAGTTATACTAAATGCCCCTTTTTGTAATTTTGTACATTGAGACCCACTGCGATTCGGACATGTCTTGAGTGGAAGGGGGTGGCGGGCGGGGGAGGGAAGGATGGGTGTGGGGCTAAGTGAAAGAGAATTGATAACTTATAAAAAAATAACTATTGAGAAAGAGTCCTTTAAAATATTATGAATGAATTAAGATTAGTCAATGATTTGGTGTTGTGAACTCATCACCATTTTCAACTCCAACTGCGTGCCAAATAGCCGGTCCGGGTACCGGGCCTGTTCAGCTAGTATAGAATAATTTGTGATTTTAAAACCTGTCTGTCTGGCAAACAACACTTTATAAAATTAAATGTCCAAAGTCATCTCCGAAGGCCATTAAAACTCCACTCCTTTTTGAAGTTACACTCTCCTCCTCTGGTTCATGTTACACTATCCTTCTCTGTTTCATGCTAACTCTCCTCCTACTGTTTCAAATTACTCTCCTCCTCTGTTTCAAGCTACACTCTTCTCCTCTATTTCATGTTACTCTGTCCTCTTCTGTTTCAAATTATATTCTCCTCCTGTTTAAAGTTACAATCTCCTCTGTTTCAAATTACACTCTCCTCCTTTTTCCAGTTTCTCTTATCTTCGCTGCTATGCTTCCGAATTTAGATTGTGGGACGTAAATGAAAATACACTGGTGGTGTGTGTTGTCCTCTCTCTTGTCGAACAAAGTTATTTCAGAGTGAATTTACAGCTGAATGCACCTCTATTCACTTTCTACATTCAAAAGAGGTCTTCATATGGTTTTGTCACCATATGTGGTCATCATATAGGTTGGTCGCCTTATTGGTCATTATATATGTTGGTCACCCTATGCGGTCATCATATATTTTGGACACCCTATGTGGTCATCTGGTTCACACGTATAAGATAAACCTGATACACAAGCAGCACTCATGTTATCTGTCAGTCTGTTTCTTGTGTCACATTTGATATAATTCAAAGAATAAAACAAATGTTCACACGTATAAGATAAACCTGATACACAAGCAGCACTCATGTTATCTGTCAGTCTGTTTCTTGTGTCACATTTGATATAATTCAAAGAATAAAACAACTGTTCACACTTGATTTAAACTTTTTTTGGCACGATTTAAGGATTTCTTTCATAACTATCATTTGTGCTGTCCTGTGTGATCTCTCTACATTCCATCTTCTCAAGTGTACCACACAGATCAGTGAATTTTCTTTTTCATTTAGAACTTTTTTGGAATTCCAATAGCTCTATTTCCAGATTTTTAAGATCTAACCATTGTAAAAAGATCAAGTTCTTCAAAATTAAATATATATGGAGAAGTAAGAAAACACATGGTTGTTTTCATCTGACGGAACTGTACAAATCTGTTTTTAAAATTCTCCTTTACGGCTGCTACGATGCTCAAAAATTCCTTGTAGATTTCTTCATGACTTGAAGGGTTGTGTGCACATTGTGTAGAATTTCCTAGTTGAATCTTTGGATTTGTAAAATATTCCAGCTGCCCATTTGCAAGATATCTTTGAAAAACATCCTTTGTGCCTTTGTTCAGTATATTGCAGTGTTGTTTACAAATCTGTAAAGAAAAAACATGACGTTGTCTGATGGTTTGTTTAAGAAAGATAATTGCAAAAAATAACTTTCTGGTAATTATAATTCATCAATTTCCCTTCAATAAACACATTCCATTTTGCTACATCAATCTCGGCAATAATCTAGTCATTGGTGTTAAAGTTTTGTCTGACACTAACTGCGCGACACAATATTTTCCCCGCACAGAATACTTTCCTATTGTGTTCAATAACACCAAATGATTTTGTCCAGGTCTCTTGAAATAATCTTCCATCAATATTTAAGTTTGTCTTTTTTACTTGAGTTATTTGTGAAGGTTCAAGACCTGGAGAATAGAAAATCACAAAATTAAAAAGTGAAGCATTAACATAAATGGATCAAATACTACAATAGGTAACATTATTAGCCAATATAAAGGAATTGGAATGTATACGAATTAACAATCTATGGCTTCAGATTCAAATATGAACAGGGAATAGCCGTACCCGTTAACCCAGACATCTCTTTGCTAAAATTCTAACCATAGATGGCATATGCTCCTTTTTGGCTTAAAGCATTTGGCTGAGCGCATATGAGTATAATTGGTTTCCCTACTAAGCTTTCTTGTTTTACTATATAATCAAATTGCATATTTTTACATTATATTTGTACATTTTGTTTAAGATATTAAATCAAAGTTATTTATAAGTTACCTCAAAATGTTTAAATCTGAAAACTGGAAGCTATTTTACAATGAAATTAAGAAAGTATTAAAACCCACCGACATTCTGCAAAAAGTTTGAATTCGTTTAGCAAACATTAACCTCTTGAACTTAAGCGTATTCTTTGTTGCAATGTAATAAATTATATGTTTGGCCCAAAAAATTGAAACCTCATAAATTATGTCAAAAAATATGTAGGCTATATGATTTCTATGGCGATATCTTGAAATCTTATATCTAGGCTTAGGCTATTGGTCAGTGGCATTATGTGATATGTAAGTATGTGAAAAGTGGACAGACTAAAACATTTATTTAAATTACATAGTATCATTTTATTGTGATTATTGCTTAAGGAAGAGATATCTTAGTTACGTGTCGACTGATAAGGCTCTGCGTGTCGACTATGTGCTCATCACATAGTTTGTTCACTCTACAGCCATGGTGAGGATATAGAAATAGTTTTATTTTATTCTAGATGGCAACCAGTTTATGCAATTACAAACATGAGTAATTATTTTTTTAATACTTCAATAATCGTCCGAATTTCGGTTTTAGTTAGTAATTTTATTTTATCTTTTTTTACAATGTAATTTACTTGTCAATTAAAAGTAAGGGAAACTATACAAGCAGCATCTATCACTAAAACATTTTACTTTTTATTGCCCTTTGTATGTGATGCTTGGTTTATAAAAAATGTTTACACTGAAATATTTCTATGGCTGAGTCATTGTCACACGTCTATAGGGCAAATGGTCTGTTAGGATCCCACAATAAAGACTTCAATGTATTAAAGATAAATGGATTATTTAAACTGAGCCTCGATATTCATGGGGCCCTTCGGCAAATGTTCAACATATTTGAAGACGAAGGCCGCGCGGTGTAAATCGAAAGACTGTCGACCTAAAGGTCACTGATTCGATCCACGGTAAAATGAAAGAAGGTTTTTCAGGTCTGTATCTCCCGTAATGTCACCCGTAGTGTTTACTTTATTGCCGTTACACATTCATCGATGGTAGTGTTGAAAGAAGGATACCATACTAAGCGTTTTGTTAGTTTTATTAGTTCTTTATGACTTCATCCTTTCGATTAGTTCCTAAGTAATGGCACATCTATAAATTACATTCTGCTAGATATTACTGACAAGTATTTTTAGCCCATCGAACGACGGGCGGAATTTTATAGTTTTAATAAAAACCATTTTTTGAACAGCTAAGCTCGTCCATTTTTCAATACAATTAGACTCAGCTGTAAACAACCACAAAACAATAGTTGTGAGCGAGTGATGATTGGCAACTCAAGCTACAAACAGTCTGCTTACTGATAGAATCACTAACGTTTAAATAAAGTTTTTGTTCCCTCATTTTATTCAATATTTACTTTGTGCAGAAATGACTTACATTTTATACGTCACAAATTACGTTTTAGCCGTCAACGCTAGCCAACCAAACCAAACAACCAACCAAACAAACCAACCGAACCAACCAATCAAACCAAATAACCAACCAAACCAACTAACCAAACCAGCTAACCAATCAATCAACCAAACCAACCAAGCCAAACCCGTCACTGCCACATCGTTCATAAATTACGTTTTACCCGTCAACGCTACCAACCAACCGATCAACCAACCAAACCAACCAAACAAGCCAAACCAACCAAATCAATCAACCAAAGCAAAACCAACCAAACCAAAACCAAACCAAACCAAACACCATTAGATAAAGATATGGGTGCTAATTTATGTCACCCGTTACGTTTTACCCTTAATTCTCTCAATTTTAAAATCAAAACGAAGCATTAGAAAAAGTAGGCAAATAAAATAAAATTTACCATCGGATTTTTTATTTATAGTGACGGCGTTCCCATTCTGCAAAAAAAAATTGAAACATCGGGAAATGACGTCATAGATTACTTATAGCGACGGCTTTCCCATACCGTGATTATTTTATCAAATACCATTGGTGGAACAGAAACACACTTGCCTTTTATTAAGTAGACTAGCTGAACAGGCCCGGTACCCGGACCGGCTATTAGGCACACAGTTGGAGTTGAAAATGGTGATGCGCTCACAACACCATATCATTGACTAATCTTAATTCATTCATAATATTTTAAAGGACTCTTTCTCAATAGTTATTTTTTTTAATAATGTATCAATTCTCTTTCACTTAGCCCCACACCCATCCTTCCCTCCCTCCCCCGCCCGCCACCCCCTTCCGCTCAAGACATGCCCGAATCGCAGTGGGTCTCAATGTACAAAATTACAAAAAGGGGCATTTAGTATAACTGCATGTTCACCCTGTTAACAATATCACGTGACACTTCTCCCTACCTCTCCCCCCCCCCCCGTTAAACACTAATTTCCCAACCCTACACCCCCATTCCAACAGTTCTTTTTTTTATAATTTTATAATTTATCATGTCTAACATGACGTATTTAAAAAAAAGAGAGACGTGAGGTTAAAAAATTAGCGGTGTTGCAACTTGAATCGTCTGCTTGACTGCCCCCCCCCTTCTGCAACCATTTGGTTTATTCCCACACCTATCCCAACCAACTCGGGAATATATATTTGAGCGCGCTAACAATCAGTCTATGTACAAAAAATAGCTTTTTATATAAATCATACCAAAGAAAATAATCCTCATTATGGGTACAGAAGCTTAACAAAAACAACCCCCGACTATTAAACATAATTTGCGCACACTACTCAATATCATTTAAAAATCTTAATTCATTAAAAAGAAATCCTTGTTGTGTTTAGAATTCCCCATTTTTATTCAAGAAAGATTCCTTTGATGAACAAAATGCGCACCAAACATACTCTCATTTAACATACATTGTCTCTTTTTAGTTTCTATAATTTTGGAATTCCCCAGACTATTTATATAGAGACGGTCGATGACACGCACTGTTTTTTTTAACTCCGCAAAGGTGTGACGTTGAACTCAGACTTTTTTTTAGCGGTGTAAGCTTTCAACCCGTACGATGCCGTGTGTTTTAACGTACAGACATGCGGCTTTTATTGCCATGAGCATACTTTACACCGCACGGTGTGTAGGTCTGTCGAACGTACGTCTATGTTAGCCAATTATGTATATAGACTAGTAAACAAATGCCCGGTACCCGGACCGGCGAGTAGGCACTCAGTTGAGGTTGAAAATGGTTATACATATTTGAGCGCGTTAACAATCAGTCTATATACTCGCAGTGGCCCCAAGGACAAGGTTTTTACTTACTGTTATAAACATTGTAGTATAGCACAACATATCGTACTGAGAATATACTAAGATAATACTGCCAACCCGGCAATGTCGAACCTATGGATTATTGGGCCCATTTTGACATTCGACACCATGACATGAGATAATGAAATAAATATTTAATTTAAACAATAATTTGGGGCAACCCTCAAGCTCAATATAATCGTTGTGTAGCTTTTAGCTGACCTTCAATTAAAAATATAGTATTCCATCAATGCAGTTGAGGCCGCAGACGTAGAAAACATTAGGCCTCTAAAAAAAGAAAGACATATCAAAGCTTTCAACATTATAGTTCTGTGAAGCCAATGCCGAACCAAGGGATTTTAGGCATCTTCGGGAGCCACTACATTTTGACATGAGATAATGTACTTAATATTTAGTTTAAAAAATATTTTGGGGGCCCTCCTCAAACTGGCCCCCCTCCATACACCCTCTGTCTGAAGCCCCCATCATAAATGGGTTAGTTTGCATTGTAAATTTTGTGTACGGCGCTACTCAATCTCAACCCTTATTCAATTCATTCATGTGACGTAATAGTCAAAAAAATGAAAAAAAAAGTGACGTATTTTAGGTTAGTAATAAAGGGAAATAATTGTACATTAGAAATAGACATATTTTAGAAATAAAAACAATTTAAACAATATAAATATTACATTATATTGAGGTATCCATAATTTTGGTTTAAAATTTAGATTGTAGAACATAACACAGAATATTAATTGAACGATTTCTGTAAATATTTCTTTTATGATCGCTTATCATTAATAACAAATTGAACACCATAGATTTATTACGATACTTTGAGATATACATAGGCCTATGGAACTACGTTTCAGTTTCATATTTGTTTCAGAGAGTTATCACGGAAGATTTTGGCATGATTTTGTGTTACCTCTCCTAAGATCGCTTTATTGCCCTTTGGTAATGATTGAGGCGGTCGAAAACAGTATTACATTGTGATTGCCATTTGGCATTCATGATCTTACCTGCCGTATGTTAGTGTACGGTGTTTTGTCACTAAACATATGGCTGGTCCAATGTCATTTCTGGCAGCCATGTAGGAGACAATCCTTACTCGGCTGGCCAGTTGGTAGCCGGATCATGCATGTTAAGAAGAAAACAGTAAATGTTTCTGCCATCTTTGAATTGTTTATGCCGCTATGTTGGATGGCAGACGGAAGTCGCGATGACAGACAAACACATGATGTAAAATTTGTATTATAGATAAGTGACTTTATGTATTGCAATACTTCTGACAAAGTAAGTGACTTTAGTTATTGTAATACATCTGACAATGTAATACATCTGAAAATGTATGTAACTTTATGTATTGTAATAATCTGACAATGTAAGTGACATTGTTTCTGATATAATTTGATTCTTGGAAACTCCAGATTCTGGGTAACAAACATTTGTTTGAACATGTAACAGAAATGTGTCAGCAATGCTTTGACCAGGAGCTTAATTGACCAGGGTTGCAGCCAGAAAATCTAGCGGCCCTTGCAATGTCCGACTAGTAAGGCCTTTGGCAAAGCGTGGTTTGTTTATAGGTATAATGACTATTTGTAATTCATTTATGCTACTTATCAACTAATGTAATGACTTGGTTCCATATATTATAATTATATATAAAGCCCGGCGTTGCCATGGAAATCTAGGTTAATGTGAAACCCCTTCCTAATCAATTTAACTAAAGAATTTTTAAATACGATTAATTAGGTTAATTAGGTACTTCCACCTTCCTAATGTGCCGAAATTTCATACGTCACAAATTACGTTTTACCCATCAACGCTAACCAACCAAACCAAACCAAACATCCAACCAAACAAACCAACCGAACCAACCAACCGAAAACAAACAACCAATAAAACCAACTAACCAAACCAGCTAACTAATCAACCAAACAAACCAACCGAGCCAACCAATCCAACCAACCAAACCAACCAAGCAAAACCCGTCACTCTCACATCGTTGACAAATTACGTTTTACCCGTCAACGCTAACCAACCAAACCAACCGATCAACGAACCAAACCAACCGATTAACCAACCAACCAAACCAAACCAACCGATTAACCAACCAACCAAACCAAACCAACCAAATAAACCAAAGCAAACCAACTTACCAAACCAAACTAAACACTATTAGGTAAAGATATGGGTGCTAATTTATCTCACCCATTAGGTTTTGCCCTTAATTCTATCAATGTTAAGATCAAAACAAAGCATTAAAAAAGTTTTTATAACAATGCATTGAAAAGTAAAAAATATCTACTTTATTATGCCATTTTGCAGCACAAATGCACGATATAGCACCCGCGCGCAATTCGGCTTTATTAGTAGGAAATAAAAAATTGTACCATAGGGAAATGACGTCATAGAGGATTTATAGCGACGGCTTTCCCATATAGGACGGACGCCAGACGACAAGATAGCTACTTTATATAGTAGGAAGATGTTTAATATGAGAATTATTAGGAACTATTAACACGGAATTCCAAGTGCATAAAATACTTCGTAAATAGCCGGTTTGAGCAACATCTTATAGTGATCTACCAATTGCATCTAAAGCAAGGCTCGATGTCATCGTGCACTCATCCAGCAAAAACATTTCCGTTGCAAATGTATTGTGTGCTAATTTTCACTTACTGTCTTCTTAATAGGAACTATTAACACGGAATTCCAAGTGCAGTATTATTTTTAGCGCATTTTCGAGAAGTCGATTGCGCAATTGTTTCCGTTTTGTCCGTCTGTTCGTCCGATTGTCATCACCCTAGATCTCAGCAACCATAAGTCCAAGAGCCATGATGTATATACTTTTTTGTAGGTCTTGGCCTGCCATTCCTGCATCAAAAGTCCATTTCGCGATCTGACCTCTGAGGGCTGGGCATCAGTGTTTCTTAGGGTACCGTTTTTTACTATATAAGCTATATTAATAATTATGTCATTTTCATGGCCACATTCTACACCTTATACATAACGATACAAGAATAAGGGACCTAGGGGCGCCAAGAGTATCTATCCCCCTAACAAAAATTTGGTTTGATTAATTTTGTTCATGCCCTCTGTGGGCTGGGAATCAGTGTTTCTTAGGGTACCATTTTTTTTTTCAGATATATGCATTACGCTTGTTTACACAATTGAATTTATAAACATTTCCAAAATTTTCAAATATTTACTGAAAGCTAACATACGTACTGATACATAACATGAAAATGCGCTAACACGTCCTGTGTCCAGATATGGGTGCTAATTTATCTCACCCGTTACGTTTTGCCCTTAATTCTATCAATGTTAAAATCAAAACAAAGTATTAAAAAAAAGTTTTTATAAAAATGCACTGAAAAGTAAAAAATAACTACTTTATTATGCCCTTTTGTAGCACGAAGCCAGGATACAGCACCCATCGGGAAGTGACATCATAGAGAATTTTTTTTTCTTTATAGCGACGGCGTTACCATTCTGCGAAAAAAAAAATTGTACCGTCGGGACGTCATAGTTTATTTATAGCGACGGCTTTCCCATGCAGGATGGACGCCGACAAGATAACTATTTTATTTGTGAGATTACCCATGCTTATATTTTAGCAATGATAAGATAATGATAATATAACACAAGGAGTTATATTGTATCACACAAGGAGTTATATTGTATCACAGAAGGAGTTTTTTTGTTACTTTTTAGAGCATGTTAATCTAAACCTTTTTAGAGCATTTTCGAAAATGCTCTATTGTCCCCGTTTTGTCTGTCTGTCTGTCCGTCATCACCCTAGATCTCAACAACCATAAGTCCTAGACCCATGATGTATATATCATTTTGTAGGTCTTGGCCTGCCATGTGTGCAGCAAAAGTTCATTTCGCAATCTGACCTCTGAGGGCCGTAAAAGGGGGCTTATAAAGTACCGTTTTTTACTATATAAACTATATTAACAAAGGAGCGCCCTATATCTCAGCAACCATAAGTCCTAGACCCATGATGTATATATCATTTTGTAGGTCTTGGCCTGCCATGTGTACATCAAAAGTTCATTTCGCGATAGGACCTCTGAGGGCCGGGCTTCAGGGCTCCGAAGGGGCTTATATATTATATATATATAGCCCCATTCTACACCTTGTACGTTCAATAACCCATTCATTTGGAGCGAAATACTGCAGCACGTAGTTTCACCAAGATTTATTAAACTCATCAAATGAAATAGTAAGCTTGTGTTCTGAGTTTAATTGAAAGTATCAGAGCTATGCAACAATTGACGGAGTTTTCGGACGATTAAATGACTACAATTTCGAATGTTTTCAATTATGAGTCCTATTTCAGTAACCACAAACCACTTGTAGTTAGATTTAAGAGAAAATCATTTTTTTTTCAAATATAAAGAAACGTCTTTATAATATTTTTTTTACAGATATATGCATTACACAATTGAATTTATAAACATTTCCAAAATTTACAGATATTTACTGAAAGCTAACAAACTACTGATACATAACATGAAAATGCGCTAACACGTCCTGTGTCCAGAATGGAACAGGCTTAATTGCTTGTTTTAAATATTTCTCTTTTTTTAAACTTTTTTTTAGTTAGTAAATAACTTTCTATTATTTTTTGTAATTTAATTAATTTGGTTTATTCATAAAATGTTTCACTTATTTACACAGTTATTAATCATTTACTGACAAGTAATTAGCTTCGTTTTTCTAAAAGATGGTAGTATTGATGTTACTTCAATGAACAGAGACATCGTGTGTTGATGGTAGTTCATTGAACAGAGACATCGTGTAAGGATGGTAGATCAATGAACAGAGACATCGTGTATGGATGGTAGATCATTGAACAGAGACATCGTGTAAGGATGATAGTTCATTGAACAGAAAAATCGTGTATGGATGGTAGTTCATTGAGCAGAGACATCGTGTATGGATGGTAGCTCATTGAACAGAGACATCGTGTATGGATGGTAGTTCATTGAACAGAGACATCGTGTATGGATGGTAGTTCATTGAACAGAGACATCGTGTATGGATGGTAGTTCATTGAACAGAGACATCGTGTATGGATGGTAGTTCATTGAACAGAGACATCGTGTATGGATGGTAGTTCATTGAACAGAGACATCGTGTATGGATGGTAGTTCATTGAACAGAGACATCGTGTATGGATGGTAGTTCATTGAACAGAGACATCGTGTATGGATGGTAGTTCATTGAACAGAGACATCGTGTATGGATGGTAGTTCATTGAACAGAGACATCGTGTATTGTCTTGTAGAATCTACAAGTGTGTCCAATCTGAGCCTTATCGATAACTTAGAAAATGCCCAAGTTACAAGATTTGAACAAAATTTATAGCCCACAGAAAGTGAAACTCTCTAAAAGCTTAAAAAAAACGTGAATAGAAAGAGGGTTAATAAAAATGCATCTTTACAAAATGACAATAAATGAAAATTTTAATGTATATTTGTGTATGAAATAAGAGTTTTAACCCCTGTCGCCTAGTATACCGCCTAGTTTACCACCTAGTATAACACCTAGTATACCGCCTAGTATAACACCTAGTATAACACCTAGTATGCCGCCTTGTTTACCACCTAGTATAACACCTAGTATAACACCTAGTATACCGCCTAGTTTACCACCTAGTATAACACCTAGTATAACACCTAGTATAACACCTAATATACCGTCTAGTATACCGCCTAGTTTACCACCTAGTATAACACCTAGTATAACACCTAGTATACCGCCTAGTTTACCACCTAGTATAATACGTAGTATTACACCTAGTATAACACCTAGTATAAGACCTAGTATACCGCCTAGTATACCGCCTAGTTTACCACCTAGTATAACACCTAGTATACCACCTAGTATAACACCTAGTATACCACCTAGTATACCGCCTAGTTTACCGCCTAGTTTACCACCTAGTATAACACATAGTATAACACCTAGTATTCCGCCTAGTTTACCGCCTAGTTTACCACCTAGTATAACACATAGTATAACACCTAGTATAACACCTAGATACCGCCTAGTATAACACCTAGTATAACACCTAGTATACCGCCTAGTATACCACCTAGTATACCACCTAGTATACCACCTAGTATACCGTCTAGTATAACACCTAGTATACCGCAACTAATAACGTTCTTCATAACTTTTTTTAAAAATTTAATTTGTTACAGTTTTCTCATTCTTATTGGAAGATTTGATTTCTAATGATTTCAATTCAATTATTTACATTCTTCATTACTTTGATTTTGATCTTTTCGACAGTTGTTACCCCTTGTGGGAACCGGCTATGGAGGAGTGTATAATGTACCGATGACTTTATTTAAAACATTTTTGTTGTATAAATATGGGCTTGGGAATGTAAACTAAGTGATCGGAGTTTTACGGTCCACTAATGTTAAACATATCATCATAGGTTTGTCATCACTTTCCTCTGGTTCAGCAGCTTTTATAACTATTCATAAACATGAATAGTTGGCCAAGTGTTATAGATACTCGACTGTCGACCTGAGAGTCTTGGGTTCGATCCTTGGTGAGAACCATGGGAATTATTCCAGGTGAAATTTGTTTCAAATTCGTCCCACAAGTCCACCCAGCTTTAAATGTGTACCTGACTTAAGTTGGGGAAGTAAAGGCGGCTGGACGTTGTGCTAACCAAACAATCCCTTCATATGCCGAGGTTATAGAAACAGATGTATTCTACACTTCATCTGCCCCGACGGCCCTTTCGGGCTAAGGGAACTTTACTTTTTTATATATACATACCCCCCTCCCCCAAATCTCACACCTTATAAATGGAAATCCCCATTGATTAAGTTAAATTGAATGGTGGTGTGAAAATAAATTAGTAGCTGTACGGATTTTCCCACTGAAAGTTTATTGTTTGTTTTTATTTTGTATTTACATTTCAAGGATTGGTACATTTCCTCTCTTGTTTTGTAGCTTATTTGTAAATTGGGTTATTATTGATTTCAGTTTTAACATTTTCATACTTCATTATTTTTATTTTGATCAAGCTCGTTACTGTTTTAGCCTGTTGTGCAGGCAGTTCGTCTAGTCAGTTTATGAAACAGGTACCCCTGGGACATAGTGGCATATTGTGAATTGCTGTCATGAGCACAGTTTGTATTATTGTAGTTAGTCCAATGTAGAAATCAATGAGAGTATGTCGAGAGAGAGATCAGCTCCAATCATAATCATACTTAATGGCTGAGAGGCAGGGGAAGTAAGTGGGTAGCTGCCTACAATCTACTACTGCATTCCCCAGCGTTTCCATAGTAACGGTCGGCGCCATGGGAAATGCTGACGTCACCACAATTGTCGCAGTGCGGT
Source organism: Bulinus truncatus (assembly GCA_021962125.1). Classification (NCBI taxonomy): domain Eukaryota; kingdom Metazoa; phylum Mollusca; class Gastropoda; family Planorbidae; genus Bulinus; species Bulinus truncatus. The sequence continues at coordinate 2,702,206 of JAGDYQ010000009.1, read as the reverse complement.
TCGGAATAGTGTAGAAATATAAGAAAGTTGTTTAGACGGAGGGGAGAGGAGGGGGGACAACTCTGAGAGATGAGGATAGTGGACAATGGCGCTATCGATTATGTTGCTCGTGACGCTGTCTAAACCCTGAGGGGTGCTATTAGATAGGAGCGTCTGCAGGGAAGGGTCATGCTTTCTAGGTTAAATTTCTATGAACAATTTTCTCTCAAAGAGATAACGTGATAAAGAATTAAAATATGGCGATAGGTATTGATAGATATTTGATAGATTGGATTTATGGCTCATATATATGTTTATTTATGGTTCATATATATGTAGATTTATGGCTCATATATATATATGTAGATTTATGTTCATATATATGTAGATTTATGGCTCATATATATGTTGCTTTATGGCTCATATATATATGTAGATTTTTGGCTCATATATATGTAGATTTATGGCTCATATATATTAAGATTTATGGCTGATATATTTGTAGATTTATGGCTCATATATATGCAGATTTATGACTCATATATAAATTGATTGAATGAATATATATGTATGTACAACAATGTAAAATACAAATGGGCTTTGTTCATTCTACCCGTCAAATGAACTTCTCCTACTCACACAAATATTCTTTGTTGTTCGTTGTGTTGAAGATGTTTTGTGCTTTACTTCTTGTATAACTTCATCCACAAATCATTTATCAGTGACTTAAACCTTATTTACAGCCTGAAGAAATAATTAATAACAACATTCAACCCGAAAGAAATCAATGTAACCTACATAGAACAACTCAATGTAACCTACATAGAACAACTCAATGTAACCTACATAGAACGAACTCAAGGTTAATTTTGATTTTAATTAATTCTGGTTTAGTTGTTTAGACAGTAGAACTGCACTGTTTGAATTTAATAATAATTATGTAAGGCAAAAATAGATGATAAAGACACACACCAAAACACCATCAGGTGATGGACACTCACCAAACACCATTAGAAGATAGAGACACTAGACACCATCAGATGATAGAGACACTAGACACCACTAGATGATAGAGACACTCCCAGAACATAATCATGTGATAGAGACACCCACAAGACACCTTCTTATAATACAGAGTAAAGTTGCCTGGTTGAATGTGAAACTTTTTATAATGATACCTGTCAAAGTAGCTACACGAGAGTATATCTCAACACAGTAAATGTAACAAACGAATTAATTAATAATTAATAAACACTGTAAGTGGGAAATGATGATTAAGAAGAAAAGTGATTAAAATGTAAAATGTATTGGTTTATTTTATAATAACATTTAAGACATTATTAGTAATACAAAAAATTAAAGTTCCCTTCAGCCCTGATATGATCATATGAAGTGTAGAATTCATCTATTTCAGTAACCACGACGTATGAAGTGTAGAATTCATCTATTTCAGTAACCAAGGCATATGTAATGTATAATTCATCTATTTCAGTAATCACGACATATGAAGTGTAGAATTCATCTATTTCAGTAACCACGACATAAAAAGGAATTTACTCCCCAAACTCTGGGACCCATTTAAAGCAGAGTGGACTTGGAAACTTTCACAAGGACCTAAAAAAAAGGTTCTCACTAAGGTTCGAACCCGGGACACCTCCTATAGACAGTCAAACGTTCTATACCGCAAGATCGCCAGTTGTCCTGTTTATTTTTTTCCCTTCTTTAATATGTTATAATCTTGTATTACTCTTTGGTCTAACAATTTGACGTGTTTAAATGTTGTTTGTTTTTTGTTATAATTCATTTTTAAATGTTATGTTTTTGTTATAATTCTCACTGAACACATTTTGTACATCCACAGAAACTACTCAAGACAGAAGCTTCAAATGTTGTATGTTTATTATTTAACCTGTTATTTAACTTTGGTCTAAAAATATCTGAAAAGTATTAGTTTAAAGATCAATATTTCTCTAAAACAATATTTGACATTAGTTGGGAACATATCTCTCTATATGACATTAGATGGGAACATATCTCTCTATTTGACATTAGTTTGGAACATATATCTCTATATGACATTAGTTGGGAACATATCTCTCTATTTGACATTAGTTGGGAACATATCTCTCTATTTGACATTAGTTGAGAACATATCTCTCTATTTGTAAAACAATTTCTTATATGTAAGCCGCAATTTGAATGTGTGTAATAACATGGCTAGTGCACTACAATAAACAATTGTTTGGGTAGCACACTGACATGTATTCATCAACAATAACCTCAATTTTCTCGTTTATTTTACATATTGATCTAGTTGTGAGTGTATGTACATATTGATCTAGTTGTGAGTGTATGTACATATTGGTCTAGTTGTGAGTGTATGTACATATTGGTCTAGTTGTGAGTGTATGTACATATTGATCATTAATAAATGTTAGAGCATGAATTTATTTTAATTATCTTTATGAAGCATTACTTTAACTTATTGATTGAAAAAAATCAAAGTTACAGGTATATCTGTGCGTTTGTAAACAAAAGCTGATAACCGGTAAATTTCTAAGCTAGATTGATAGATAGACAGAAAGACAGGTAGATAGATAGAAAGACAGATAGATAGATAGAAAGAAAGATAGATAGATAGATAGAAAGACAGGTAGATAGATAGAAAGACAGGTAGATAGATAGAAAGACAGGTAGATAGATAGAAAGACAGGTAGATAGATAGAAAGACAGGTAGTTAGATAGAAAGACAGGTAGTTAGATAGAAAGACAGGTAGATAGATAGAAAGATAGATATCATTAAAGGGTTACTAGGATTTTACGTAAGCACAGATTCACTCGACCAGCCAGTTACACAGAGTGTAGCCACAACAAATTGATGTCTTTCTATTGATTCAGCAACATGAGTCGCCCTCGCACAACTGACCCATCTAAAGACAACACAGCTATTCCAGGGAAATGCCCTTATTGAAAGCGTTGTTTATGTTTGTTTTAGTGCGTTTGTGTGTGTGTGTGTATTTGTAATAGGTCGGTTGGAAAGTAATGTGGATGAAAACAAAATATAAATGTCAGTGTGTTTAATAACTGGCTGGCGTTGATATAGAACTAGTAAGTAAAGTGAACAATGTGAATGAAGACAATGTTATCATCTCAGCAAGAATTTGATACGTTTTGAAATATTCATACTATGACGTTACTTTGTGGGGGAGCAAAAACAGTTGGGTTGTTGTACAATTCATGGACAGTTGTCTGGACTTGATAATTTATATCATGTCAATGCAATTTTTACAAACACACACAAAGACACATGACGAGAATGAGAGACCAGGGAGAAAGACTCGAGATCAGAGAGAGAGAGAGAGAGAGAGAGACAAAAGATCGAACAGTGCGAGATACCAATTAGAGACACAAGAGAATTATTTATTTATGAATATAAAAAATGACGGCTGCATACAAACAGACCACTACTCATAGACGTTCTTATGACGACTGCATACAAATGGACCACTACTCATAGACGTTCTTATGACGACTGCATACAAACGGACCACTACTCATAGACGTTCTTATGACGATTGTATACAAACGGACCACTACTCATAGATGTTCTTATGACGGCTAAATACAAACGTACCACTACTCATAGACGTTCTTATGACGACTGCATACAAACGGACCACTACTCATAGACGTTCTTATGACCACTGCATACAAACGGACCACTACTCAAAGACGATCTTATGACGGCTGCATACAAACATACCACTACTCATTGTCGTTCTTATGACGGCTGCAAACAAACTGACCACTACTCATAGACGTTCTTATTACGACCGCATACAAAAGGACCACTACTCATAGACGTTCTTATGACGACTGCATACAAACGGACCACTACTCATAGACGTTCTTATGACGACTGCATACAAACGGACCACTACTCATAGACGTTCTTATGACCACTGCATACAAACGGACCACTACTCATAGACGTTCTTATGACCACTGCATACAAACGGACCACTACTCAAAGACGATCTTATGACGGCTGCATACAAACATACCACTACTCATAGACGTTCTTATGACGACTGCATACAAAAGAAACACTACTCAAAGACGTTCTTATGACGGCTGCATACAAACGGACCACTACTCATAGACGTTCTTATGACGACTGCATACAAACGGACCACTACTCATAGACGTTATTATGACGACTGCATACAAACGGACCACTACTCATAGACGTTCTTATGACGACTGCATACAAACGGGCCACTACTCATAGACGTTCTTATGACGACTGCATACAAACGGACCACTACTCATAGATGTTCTTATGACGGCTAAATACAAACGTACCACTACTCATAGACGTTCTTATGACGACTGCATAAAAACGGACCACTACTCATAGACGTTCTTATGACGGCTACATACAAACGGACCACTACTCATAGACGTTCTTATGACCACTGCACACAAAAGGACCACTACTTAACTTGGATACTGCCCTTGAAATCGACATTTCTAAATACTGCCCTTGAAATCTGTATTCCTAAATACTGCCTTTGAAATCCATATTCCTAAATACTGCCCTTGAAATCTGTATTCCTAAATACTGCCCTTGAGATCTATATTCCTATATACTGCCCTTGAAATCTATATTCCTAAATACTGCCCTTGAAATCTATATTCCTAGATACTGCCCTTGAAATCTGTATTTCTAAATACTTCCCATGAAATCTATATTTCTAAATACCGCCCTTGAAATATGTATTCCTAAATACTGCCTTTGAAATCTATATTCCAAAATACTGCCCTAGAAATCTGTATTCCTAAATACTGCCCTTGAAATCTGTATTCCTAAATACAGCCCTTGAAATCTATATTCCTAAATAATGCCCTTGAAATCTGTATTCCTAAATACTGCCCTTGAAATCCATATTCCTAAAAACTGCCCATAAAATCTGTATTCCTAAATACTTCCCTTGAAATCTATATTCCTAAATACTGCCCTTGAAATCTATATTCCCAAATAATGCCCTTGAAATCTATATTCCTAAATACTGCTTTTGAAATCTATATTCCTAAATACTGCCCCTTAAATATGTATTCCTAAATACTGCCCTTGAAATCTGTATTCCTAAATACTGCCCCTTAAATGTGTATTCCTAAATACTGCCCTTGAAATCTCTATTCCTAAAAAGTGCCCATAAAATCTGTATTCCTAAATACTTCCCTTAAAATCTATATTCCTAAATACTGCCCTTGAAATCTATATTCCTAAAAAATGCCCTAGAAATCTATATCCCTAAATACTGATTTTGAAATCTATATTCCTAAATACTGCCCCTTAAATATGTATTCCTCAATACTGCCCTTGAAATCTGTATTCCTAAATACTGCCCCTTAAATGTGTATTCCTAAATACTGCCCTTGAAATCTGTATTCCTAAATACTGCTCTGAAATCTATATTCCTAAATAATGCCCTTGAAATCTGTATTCCTAAATACTGCCCTTGAAATCCATATTCCTAAATACTGCCCTTGAAATCTGTATTCCTAAATACTGCCCTTGAGATCTATATTCCTATATACTGCCCTTGAAATCTATATTCCTAAATACTGCCCTTGAAATCTGTATTCCTTTATACTGCCTTTGAAAGCTATATTCCTAAATACTGCCCCTTAAATGTGTATTCCTAAATACTGCCCTTGAAATCTATATTCCTAAATCCAGTTAATCCTACTAATCCACTTCACTTGATGTGGTAAAATCCACTTAATCCTACTAATGTACTTCACTTGATGTGGTAAAACCCACATATTCCTACTAATCCACTACACTTGATGTAGTAAAATCCACATAATCCTGCTAATGTACTTCACTTGATGTGGTAAAAAATCCAGTAAATCCTACAAAAGTACTTCACTTGATGTAGTAAAATCCAGTTAATCCTACTAATCCACTTCACTTGATGTGGTAAAATCCAGTTAATCCTACTAATGTACTTCACTTGATGTGGTAAAAAAATCCAGTAAAATCCTACTACTGCACTTCACTTGATGTGGTAAAATCCACATATTCCTATTAATCCACTACACTTGATGTAGTTAAATCCAGTAAATCCTGCTAATGTACTTTAATTGATGTGGTAAAAAATCCAGTAAATCCTACTAATGCACTTCACTTGATGTGGTAAAAAATCCAGTTAATTTTACTAATGTACTTCACTTGATGTGGTAAAATCCAGTTAATCCTACTAATGTACTTCACTTGATGTGGTAAAATCCAGTTAATCCTACTAATGTACTTCACTTGATGTGGTAAAATCCACTTATTCCTACTAATGCACTTCACTTGATGTGGTAAAATCAAGTAAATCCTACTAATGTACTTCACTTGATGTGAAAATCCAGTTAATCCTATTAATGTACTTCACTTGATGTAGTAAAATCCAGTTAATCCTACTAATCCACTTCACTTGATGTAGTAAAATACTGTTAATCCTACTAATCCACTTCACTCGATGTGGTAAAATCCACTTAATCCTACTAATCCACTTCACTTGATGTGGTTAAAAATCTAGTTAATCCTACTAATGTACTTCACTTGATGTGGTAAAATCCAGTTAATCCTACTATTGTACTTCACTTGATGTGGTAAAATCCAGTTAATCCTACTAATGTACTTCACTTGATGTGGTAAAATCCAGTTAATCCTACTAATGTACTTCACTTGATGTGGTAAAATCCACTTATTCCTACTATTCCACTTCATTTGATGTAGTTAAATCCAGTTAATCCTACTAATGTACTTCACTTGATGTGGTAAAAAAAAATACAGTTAATCCTACTAATGCACTTCACTTGATGTGGTAAAATCCACTTATTCCTACTAATGTACTTCTCTTAATGTAGTAAAATCCAGTTAATCCTACTAATGTACTTCACTTGATGTGGTAAAAAAAATCCAGTAAAATCCTACTAATGCACTTCGCTTGATGTGGTAAAATCCAGTTAATCCTGCTAATGTACTTTACTTGATGTGGTAAAAAATCCAGTTAATCCTACTAATCCACTTCAGTTGATTCGGTAAAATCCAGTTCATCCTACTAATGCACTTCACTTGATGTGGTTAAAAATCCAGTTAATCCTACTAATGTACTTCACTTGATGTGAAAATCCAGTTAATCCTACTAATGTACTTCACTCGATGTGGTAAAATACACTTAATCCTACTAATGTACTTCACTTAATGTGGTATAATCCAGTTAATCCTACTAATGTACTTCACTTGATGTGGTAAAATCCAATTAATCATACTAATGTACTTCACTTGATGTGGTAAAATCCAGTTAATCCTACTAATGTACTTCACTTGATGTGGTAAAATCCAGTTAATCCTACTAATGTATTTCACTTGATGTGGTAAAATATCCAGGTAATCCTACTAATCCACTTCATTTGATGTGGTAAAAGAATCCAGTAAAATCCTTCTAATGCACTTCACTTGATGTGGTAAAATCCACATATTCCTATTATTCCGATACACTTGATGTAGTTAAATCCAGTTAATCCTGCTAGTGTTCTTCACTTGATGTGGTAAAAAATCCAGTAAATCCTACTAATGTACATCACTTGATGTTGTAAAATCCAGTTAATCCTACTAATCCACTTCACTAGATGTAAAAAATCTAGTTAATCCTACTAATCCACTTCAGTTGATTCGGTAAAATCCAGTTCATCCTACTAATGTACTTCACTTGATGTGGTTAAAAATCCAGTTAATCCTACTAATGTACTTCACTTGATGTGGTAAAATCCAGTTAATCCTACTAATGTACTTCACTTCATGTGGTAAAGTCCAGTTAATCCTACTAATGTACTTCACTTGATGTGGTAAAATTCAGTTAATCCTACTAATGTTCTTCACCTGATGTGGTAAAAAAATCCAGTTAATCCTACTAATCCACTTCACTTGATGTGGAAAAAAAAATCCAGTAAAATCCTACTAATGCACTTCACTTGATGTGGTAAAATCAACATAATCCTACTAATGTACTTCACTTGATGTGGAAAAATCCACATATTCCTACAAATCAACTACACTTGATGTAGTAAAATCCAGGTAATCCTGCTAATGTACTTCACTTGATGTTGTAAAAAATCCAATAAATCCTACTAATGTACTTCACTTGATGTAGTAAAATCCAGTTAATCCTACTAATCCACTTCACTTGATGTAGTAAAATCCTGTTAATCCTACTAATCGACTTCACTCGATGTGGTAAAATCCATTTAATCCTACTAATGTACTTCACTTGATGTGGTAAAAAATCCAGTTAATTTTACTAATGTACTTCACTTGATGTGGTAAAATCCAGTTAATCCTACTAATGTACTTCACTTGATGTGGTAAAAAATACAGTTAATCCTACTAATGCACTTCACTTGATGTGGTAAAATCCACTTATTCCTACAAATGCACTACACTTGATGTGGTAAAATCCAGTAAATCCTACTAATGGACTTCACTTGATGTGGTAAAATCCAGTTAATCCTACTAATGTACTTCACTTGATGTGGTAAAAAATCCGGTAAATCCTACTAATGTACTTCAATTGATGTGGTAAAATCCAGTTAATCCTACTAATCCAATTATCTTGATGTAGTAAAATCCTGTTAATCCTACTGATGTACTTCACTTGATTGGTAAAAAATCCAGTTAATCCTACTAATGTACTTCACTTGATGTGGTAAAATCCACTTATTCCTACTAATGCACTTCACTTGATGTGGTAAAATCAAGTAAATCCTACTAATGTACTTCACTTGATGTGAAAATCCAGTTAATCCTACTAATGTACTTCACTTGATGTGGTAAAATCCAGTTATTCCTACTATTCCACTTCATTTGATGTAGTTAAATCCAGTTAATCCTACTAATGTACTTCACTTGATGTGCTAAAAAATACAGTTAATCCTACTAATGAACTTCACTTGATGTGGTAAAATCCACTTATTCCTACAAATGCACTTCACTTGATGTGGAAAAAACCAGTAAATCCTACTAATGGAAATAACTTGATGTGGTAAAATCCAGTTAATCCTACTAATGTAATTCACTTGATGAGGTAAAATCCACTTAATCCAACTAATATACTTCACTTGATGTGGTAAAAAATCCAGTAAATCCTACTAATCCACTTCACTTGATGTAGTAAAATCCAGTTAATCCTACTAACGCACTTCACTTGATATGGTAAAATCCAGTTAATCCTACTAATCCACTTCAATAATGTGGTAAAATCCAGTTAACCCTACTAATGAAATTCACTAGATGTGGTAAAAAATCCAGTTAAGCCTGCTAATATACTTCACTTGATGTGGTAAAAAATCCAGTTAATCCTAATAATGTACTTCACTTGATGTGGTAAAAAATACAGTTAATCCTACTAATGCACTTCATTTGATGTGGTAACATCCACTTATTCCTACTAATGTACTTCCCTTGATGTAGTAAAATCCATTTAATCCTACTAATGTACTTAACTTGATGTGTTAAAAAATCCAGTTAATTCTACTAATGCACTTCACTTGATGTGGTAAAAAATCCAGTTAATCCTACTAATGCACTTCACTTGATGTGGTAAAATCCACATATTCCTACTAATGCACTACACTTGATGTGGTAAAATCCAGTAAATCCTACTAATGCACTTCACTTGATGTGGTAAAATCCACTTATTACTACTAATGCACTTCACTTTATGTGGTAAAATCCAGTAAATCCTACTAATGTACTTCACTTGATGTGGTAAAATCCAGTTAAACCTACTAATGTACTTCACTTGATGTGGTAAAAAATCCAGTAAATCCTACTAATGCACTTCACTAGATAAGGTAAAAAATCCAGTTAATTTTACTAATGTACTTCACTTGATGTAGTAAAATCCAGTTAATCCTACTAATGTACTTCACTTGATGTGGTAAAAAATCCAGTTAATCCTACTAATACACTTCACTTGATGTGGTAAAATCTACTTATTCCAACTAATGCACTTCACTTGATGTGGTAAAATCCACTTATTCCTACTAATGTACTTCACTTGATGTGGTAAAATCCAGTAAATACTACTAATGCACACCACGTGATGTGGTAAAATCCAGTTAATCCTACTAATCCACTTCACTAGATGTAAAAAATCTAGTTAATCCTACTAATCCACTTCACTTGATTCGGTAAAATCCAGTTCATCGTACTAATGTTCTTCATTTGATGTGGTTAAAAATCCAGTTAATCCTACTAATGTACTTCACTTGATGTGGTAAAATCCAGTTAATCCTACTAATGTACTTCACTTGATGTGGTAAGTCCAGTTAATCCTACTAATCCACTTCACTTGATGTAGTAAAATCCTGTTAATCCTACTAATCCACTTCACTCGATGTGGTAAAATCCATTTAATCCTACTAATGTACTTCACTTGATGTGGTAAAAAATCCAGTTAATTTTACTAATGTACTTCACTTGATGTGGTAAAATCCAGTTAATCCTACTAATGTACTTCACTTGATGTGGTAAAAAATACAGTTAATCCTACTAATGCACTTCACTTGATGTGGTAAAATCCACTTATTCCTACTAATGCACTTCACTTGATGTGGTAAAATCCAGTAAATCCTACTAATGCACTTCACTTGATGTGGTAAAATCCACTTATTACTACTAATGCACTTAACTTTATGTGGTAAAATCCAGTAAATCCTACTAATGTACTTCACTTGATGTGGTAAAATCCAGTTAAACCTACTAATGTACTTCACTTGATGTGGTAAAAAATCCAATAAATCCTACTAATGTACTTCACTTGATGTAGTAAAATCCAGTTAATCCTACTAATCCACTTCACTTGATGTAGTAAAATCCTGTTAATCCTACTAATCGACTTCACTCGATGTGGTAAAATCCATTTAATCCTACTAATGTACTTCACTTGATGTGGTAAAAAATCCAGTTAATTTTACTAATGTACTTCACTTGATGTGGAAAAATCCAGTTAATCCTACTAATGTACTTCACTTGATGTGGTAAAAAATACAGTTAATCCTACTAATGCACTTCACTTGATGTGGTAAAATCCACTTATTCCTACAAATGCACTACACTTGATGTGGTAAAATCCAGTTAATCCTAATAATGGACTTCACTTGATGTGGTAAAATCCAGTTAATCCTACTAATGTACTTCACTTGATGTGGTAAAAAATCCGGTAAATCCTACTAATGTACTTCAATTAATGTGGTAAAATCCAGTTAATCCTACTAATCCAATTATCTTGATGTAGTAAAATCCTGTTAATCCTACTGATGTACTTCACTTGATTGGTAAAAAATCCAGTAAAATCCTACTAATGTACTTCACTTGATGTGGTAAAAAATACAGTTAATCCTACTAATGCACTTCATTTGATGTGGTAACATCCACTTATTCCTACTAATGTACTTCCCTTGATGTAGTAAAATCCAGTTAATCCTACTAATGTACTTAACTTGATGTGTTAAAAAATCCAGTTAATCCTACTAATGCACTTCACTTGATGTGGTAAAAAATCCAGTTAATCCTACTAATGCACTTCACTTGATGTGGTAAAATCCACATATTCCTACTAATGCACTACACTTGATGTGGTAAAATCCAGTAAATCCTACTAATGCACTTCACTTGATGTGGTAAAATCCACTTATTACTACTAATGCACTTAACTTTATGTGGTAAAATCCAGTAAATCCTACTAATGTACTTCACTTGATGTGGTAAAATCCAGTTAAACCTACTAATGTACTTCACTTGATGTGGTAAAAAATCCAGTAAATCCTACTAATGCACTTCACTAGATAAGGTAAAAAATCCAGTTAAATTTACTAATGTACTTCACTTGATGTAGTAAAATCCAGTTAATCCTACTAATGTACTTCACTTGATGTGGTAAAAAATCCAGTTAATCCTACTAATACACTTCACTTGATGTGGTAAAATCTACTTATTCCAACTAATGCACTTCACTTGATGTGGTAAAATCCACTTATTTCTACTAATGTACTTCACTTGATGTGGTAAAATCCAGTAAATCCTACTAATGCACACCACTTGATGTGGTAAAATCCAGTTAATCCTACTAATCCACTTCACTAGATGTAAAAAATCTAGTTAATCCTACTAATCCACTTCACTTGATTCGGTAAAATCCAGTTCATCGTACTAATGTTCTTCATTTGATGTGGTTAAAAATCCAGTTAATCCTACTAATGTACTTCACTTGATGTGGTAAAATCCAGTTAATCCTACTAATGTACTTCACTTGATGTGGTAAGTCCAGTTAATCCTACTAATCCACTTCACTTGATGTAGTAAAATCCTGTTAATCCTACTAATCCACTTCACTCGATGTGGTAAAATCCATTTAATCCTACTAATGTACTTCACTTGATGTGGTAAAAAATCCAGTTAATTTTACTAATGTACTTCACTTGATGTGGTAAAATCCAGTTAATCCTACTAATGTACTTCACTTGATGTGGTAAAAAATACAGTTAATCCTACTAATGCACTTCAATTGATGTGGTAAAATCCACTTATTCCTACTAATGCACTTCACTTGATGTGGAAAAAACCAGTAAATCCTACTAATGGAAATAACTTGATGTGGTAAAATCCAGTTAATCCTACTAATGTAATTCACTTGATGAGGTAAAATCCACTTAATCCAACTAATATACTTCACTTGATGTGGTAAAAAATCCAGTAAATCCTACTAATCCACTTCACTTGATGTAGTAAAATCCAGTTAATCCTACTGATATACTTCACTTGATTGGTAAAAAATCCAGTTAATCCTACTAATGTACTTCACTTGATGTGGTAAATCCACTTATTTCTACTAATGCACTTCACTTGATGTGGTAAAATCAAGTAAATCCTACTAATGTACTTCACATGATGTGAAAATCCAGTAAATCCTACTAATGTACTTCACTTGATGTGGTAAAATCCACTTATTCCTACTATTCCACTTCATTTGATGTAGTTAAATCCAGTTAATCCTACTAATGTACTTCACATGATGTGGTAAAATCCAGTTAATCCTACTAATGTACTTCACTTAATGTGGTAAAAAATCCAGTAAATCCTACTGATGTACTTCACTTGATGTGGTAAGAAATCCAGTTAATCCTGCTAATGTACTTCACTTGATGTGGTAAAAAATCCAGTTAATCCTACTAATGTACCTCATTTGATGTGGTAAAATCCAGTTAATCCAACTAATATACTTCACTTGATGTGCTAAAAAATACAGTTAATCCTACTAACGCACTTCACTTGATATGGTAAATTCCAGTTAATCCTACTAATCCACTTCAATTGATGTGGTAAAATCCAGTTAATCCTACTAATCCACTTCAATTGATGTAGTAAAATCCAGTTAACCCTACTAATGTACTTCACTAGATGTGGTAAAAAATCCAGTTAATCCTGCTAATGTACTTCACTTAATGTAGTAAAAAATCCAGTAAATCCTTCTAATGTACTTCACTTGATGTAGTAAAATTCAGTTAATCCTACTAATCCACTTCACTTGATGTAGTAAAATCCAGTTAATCCTACTTATATACTTCACTTGATGTGGTAAAAAATCCAGTTAATCCTACTAATACACTTCACTTGATGTGGTAAAATCTACTAATTCCTACTAATGCACTTCACTTGATGTGGTAAAATCCACTTATTCCTACTAATGCACTTCACTTGATGTGGTAAAATCCAGTAAATCCTACTAATGTACTTCACTTGATGTGGTAAAATCCAGTTAATCCTACTAATGTACTTCACTTGATGTGGTAAAAAATCCAGTAAATCCTACTAATGCACTTCACTAGATAAGGTAAAATATCCAGTTAATTTTACTAATGTACTTCACTTGATGTAGTAAAATCCAGTTAATCCTACTAATGTACTTCACTTGATGTGTTAAAATATCCAGTTAATCCTACTAATACACTTCACTTGATGTGGTAAAATCTACTAATTCCTACTAATGCACTTCACTTGATGTGGTAAAATCCACTTATTCCTACTAATGCATTTCACTTGATGTGGTAAAATCCAGTAAATCCTACTAATGCACTTCACTTGATGTGGTAAAATCCACTTATTACTACTAATGCACTTCACTTTATGTGGTAAAATCCAGTAAATCCTACTAATGTACTTCACTTGATGTGGTAAAATCCAGTTAATCCTACTAATGTACTTCACTTGATGTGGTAAAAAATCCAGAAATATCCTACTAATACACTTCACTTGATGTGGTAAAATCTACTTATTCCTACTAATGCACTTCACTTGATGTGGTAAAATCCACTTAATCCTACTAATGTACTTCACTTGATGTGGTAAAATCTAGTAAATCCTACTAATGCACTTCACTTGATGTGGTAAAATCCACTTATTCCTACTAATGCACTTCCCTTGATGTGGTAAAATCCAGTAAATCCTTTTAATGTACTTCTCTTGATGTGGTAAAATCCAGTTAATCCTACTAATGTACTTCACTTTATGTGGTAAAATCCAGTTAATCCTACTAATGTACTTCACTTGATGTGTAAAATCCAGATAATCCTACTAATGTACTTCACTTGATTTGGTAAAATCCACTTAATCCTACTAATGTACTTCACTTGATGTGGTAAAAAATCCAGTTAATCCTACTAATCCACTTCACTTGTTGTGGTAAAAAATCCAGTAAAATCCTTCTAATGCACTTCACTTGATGTGGTATAATCCAATTAATCCTACTAATGTACTTCACTTGATGTGGTAAAATCCACATATTCCTACTAATCCACTACACTTGATGTAGTAAAATCCACTTAATCCTGCTAATGTACTTCAATTCATGTGGTAAAAAATCCAGCAAATCCTACTAAAGTACTTCACTTGATGTAGTAAAATCCAGTTAATCCTACTAATCCACTTAACTTGATGTAGTAAAATCCAGTTAATCCTACTAATCCACTTCACTTGATGTGGTAAAATCCAGTTAATCCTGCTAATGTACTTCACTCGATGTGGTAAAATCCAGTTAATCCTACTAATGTACTTCACTTGATGTGGTAAAATCCAGTTAATCCTACTAATGTACTTCACTTGATGTGGTAAAAAATACAGTTAATCCTACTAATGCACTTCATTTGATGTGGTAACATCCACTTATTCCTACTAATGTACTTCCCTTGATGTAGTAAAATCCATTTAATCCTACTAATGTACTTAACTTGATGTGTTAAAAAATCCAGTTAATCCTACTAATGCACTTCACTTGATGTGGTAAAAAATCCAGTTAATCCTACTAATGCACTTCACTTGATGTGGTAAAATCCACATATTCCTACTAATGCACTACACTTGATGTGGTAAAATCCAGTAAATCCTACTAATGTACTTCACTTGATGTGGTAAAATCCAGTTAAACCTACTAATGTACTTCACTTGATGTGGTAAAAAATCCAGTAAATCCTACTAATGCACTTCACTAGATAAGGTAAAAAATCCAGTTAATTTTACTAATGTACTTCACTTGATGTAGTAAAATCCAGTTAATCCTACTAATGTACTTCACTTGATGTGGTAAAAAATCCAGTTAATCCTACTAATACACTTCACTTGATGTGGTAAAATCTACTTATTCCAACTAATGGACTTCACTTGATGTGGCAAAATCCACTTATTCCTACTAATGTACTTCACTTGATGTGGTAAAATCCAGTAAATCCTACTAATGCACACCACTTGATGTGGTAAAATCCAGTTAATCCTACTAATCCACTTCACTAGATGTAAAAAATCTAGTTAATCCTACTAATCCACTTCACTTGATTCGGTAAAATCCAGTTCATCGTACTAATGTTCTTCATTTGATGTGGTTAAAAATCCAGTTAATCCTACTAATGTACTTCACTTGATGTGGTAAAATCCAGTTAATCCTACTAATGTACTTCACTTGATGTGGTAAGTCCAGTTATTCCTACTAATCCACTTCACTTGATGTAGTAAAATCCTGTTAATCCTACTAATCCACTTCACTCGATGTGGTAAAATCCATTTAATCCTACTAATGTACTTCACTTGATGTGGTAAAAAATCCTGTTAATTTTACTAATGTACTTCACTTGATGTGGTAAAATCCAGTTAATCCTACTAATGTACTTCACTTGATGTGGTAAAAAATACAGTTAATCCTACTAATGCACTTCACTTGATGTGGTAAAATCCACTTATTCCTACTAATGCACTTCACTTGATGTGGTAAAATCCAGCAAATCCTACTAATGGACTTCACTTGATGTGGTAAAATCCAGTTAATCCTACTAATGTACTTCACTTGATGTGGTAAAAAATCAAGTAAATCCTACTAATGTACCTCACTTGATATGGTAAAATCCAGTTAATCCTACTAATCCACTTATTTTGATGTAGTAAAATCCAGTTAATCCTACTGATATACTTCACTTGATTGGTAAAAAATCCAGTTAATCCTACTAATGTACTTCACTTGATGTGGTAAATCCACTTATTTCTACTAATGCACTTCACTTGATGTGGTAAAATCAAGTAAATCCTACTAATGTACTTCACTTGATGTGAAAATTTAGTAAATCCTACTAATGTACTTCACTTGATGTGGTAAAATCCACTTATTCCTACTATTCCACTTCATTTGATGTAGTTAAATCCAGTTAATCCTACTAATGTACTTCACATGATGTGGTAAAATCCAGTTAATCCTACTAATGTACTTCACTTGATGTGGTAAAAAATCCAGTAAATCCTACTGATGTACTTCACTTGATGTGGTAAAAAATCCAGTTAATCCTGCTAATGTACTTCACTTGATGTGGTAAAAAATCCAGTTAATCCTACTAATGTACCTCATTTGATGTGGTAAAATCCACTTAATCCAACTAATATACTTCACTTGATGTGCTAAAAAATACAGTTAATCCTACTAACGCACTTCACTTGATATGGTAAAATCCAGTTAATCCTACTAATCCACTTCAATTGATGTAGTAAAATCCAGTTAATCCTACTAATCCACTTCAATTGATGTAGTAAAATCCAGTTAACCCTACTAATGTACTTCACTAGATGTGGTAAAAAATCCAGTTAATCCTGCTAATGTACTTCACTTAATGTAGTAAAAAATCCAGTAAATCCTTCTAATGTACTTCACTTGATGTAGTAAAATTCAGTTAATCCTACTAATCCACTTCACTTGATGTAGTAAAATCCAGTTAATCCTACTTATATACTTCACTTGATGTGGTAAAAAATCCAGTTAATCCTACTAATACACTTCACTTGATGTGGTAAAATCTACTAATTCCTACTAATGCACTTCACTTGATGTGGTAAAATCCACTTATTCCTACTAATGCACTTCACTTGATGTGGTAAAATCCAGTAAATCCTACTAATGTACTTCACTTGATGTGGTAAAATCCAGTTAATCCTACTAATGTACTTCACTTGATGTGGTAAAAAATCCAGTAAATCCTACTAATGCACTTCACTAGATAAGGTAAAATATCCAGTTAATTTTACTAATGTACTTCACTTGATGTAGCAAAATCCAGTTAATCCTACTAATGTACTTCACTTGATGTGTTAAAATATCCAGTTAATCCTACTAATACACTTCACTTGATGTGGTAAAATCTACTAATTCCTACTAATGCACTTCACTTGATGTGGTAAAATCCACTTATTCCTACTAATGCACTTCACTTGATGTGGTAAAATCCAGTAAATCCTACTAATGCACTTCACTTGATGTGGTAAAATCCACTTATTACTACTAATGCACTTCACTTGATGTGGTAAAATCCACTTATTACTACTAATGCACTTCACTTTATGTGGTAACATCCAGTAAATCCTACTAATGTACTTCACTTGATGTGGTAAAATCCAGTTAATCCTACTAATGTACTTCACTTGATGTGGTAAAAAATCCAGAAATATCCTACTAATACACTTCACTTGATGTGGTAAAATCTACTTATTTCTACTAATGCACTTCACTTGATGTGGTAAAATCCACTTATTCCTACTAATGTACTTCACTTGATGTGGTAAAATCTAGTAAATCCTACTAATGCACTTCACTTGATGTGGTAAAATCCACTTATTCCTACTAATGCACTTCCCTTGATGTGGTAAAATCCAGTAAATCCTACTAATGTACTTCTCTTGATGTGGTAAAATCCAGTTAATCCTACTAATGTACTTCACTTAATGTGGTAAAATCCAGTTAATCCTACTAATGTACTTCACTTGATGTGTAAAATCCAGATAATCCTACTAATGTACTTCACTTGATTTGGTAAAATCCACTTAATCCTACTAATGTACTTCACTTGATGTGGTAAAAAATCCAGTTAGACCTACTAATCCACTTCACTTGTTGTGGTAAAAAATCCAGTAAAATCCTTCTAATGCACTTCACTTGATGTGGTATAATCCAATTAATCCTACTAATGTACTTCACTTGATGTGGTAAAATCCACATATTCCTACTAATCCACTACACTTGATGTAGTAAAATCCACTTAATCCTGCTAATGTACTTCAATTCATGTGGTAAAAAATCCAGCAAATCCTACTAAAGTACTTCACTTGATGTAGTAAAATCCAGTTAATCCTACAAATCCACTTAACTTGATTTGGTAAAATCCAGTTAATCCTGCTAATGTACTTCACTCGATGTGGTAAAATCCACTTAATCCTACTAATGTACTTCACTTGATGTGGTAAAATACAGTTAATCCTACTAATGTACTTTAGTTGATGTGGTAAAATCCAGTTAATCATACTAATGTACTTCACTTGATGTGGTAAAATCCAGTTAATCCTACTAATGTACTTCACTTGATGTGGTAAAATCCAGTTAATCCTACTAATGTACTTCAATTGATGTGGTAAAAAATCCAGTTAATCCTGCTAATATACTTCACTTAATGTGGTAAAAAATCCAGTTAATCCTAATAATGTACTTCATATGATGTTGTAAAATCAAGTTAATCCTACTAATGTACTTCACTTTAGGTGGTAAAAAATCCAGCTAATTTTACTAATGTACTTCACTTGATGTGGTAAAATCCACTTATTCCTTCTAATGCACTTCACTTGATGTGGTAAAATCAAGTAAATCCTACTAATGTACTTCACTTGATGTGGTAAAATCCACTTATTCCTACTTTTCCACTTCATTTGATGTAGTTAAATCCAGTTAATCCTACTAATGTACTTCACTTGATGTGGTAAAAAATACAGTTAATCCTACTAATACACTTCACTTGATGTGGTAAAATCCACTTATTCCTACAAATGCACTTCACTTGATGTGGTAAAATCCAGTTAATCCTACTAATGTACTTCACTTTATGTGGTAAAAAATACAGTTAATCCTACTAATGCACTTCACTTGATGTGGTAAAATCTACTTATTCCTACTAATGCACTTCATTTGATGTGGTAAAATCCAGTAAATCCTACTAATGGACTTCACTTGATGTGGTTAAAAATCCAGTTAATCCTACTAATGTACTTCACTTGATGTGGTAAAAAATCCAGTAAATCCTACTAATGTACTTCAATTGATGTGGTAAAATCCAGTTAATCCTACTAATCCACTTCACTTGATGTAGTAAAATCCTGTTATTCCTACTGATGTACTTCACTTGATGTGGTAAAAAATCCAGTTAATCCTACTAATGTACTTCACTTGATGTGGTAAAATCCACTTATTCCTACTAATGCACTTCACTTGATGTGGTAAAATCAAGTAAATCCTACTAATGTACTTCACTTGATGTGAAAATCCAGTTAATCTTACTAATGTACTTCACTTGATGTGGTAAAATCCACTTATTCCTACTATTCCACTTCATTTGATGTAGTTAAATCCAGCTAATCCTACTAATGTACTTCACTTGATGTGGTGAAAAATCAAGTTAATCCTGCTAATGTACTTCACTTGATGTGGTAAAAAATCCAGTTAATCCTACTAATGTACTTCACTTGATGTGGTAAAATCCAGTTAATCCTACTAATGTACTTCACTTGATGTGGTAAAATCCAGTTAATCCTACTAATGTACTTCACTTGATGTGGTAAAAAATCCAGTTAATCCTGCTAATATACTTCTCTTGATGTGGTAAAAAATCCTGTTAATCCTACTAATGTACTTCACTTGATGTGGTAAAAAATACAGTTAATCCTACTAATGCACTTCATTTGATGTGGTAAAATCCACTTATTCCTACTAATGTACTTGCCTTGATGTAGTAAAATCCAGTTAAGCCTACTAATGTACTTCACTTGATGTGTCAAAAAATCCAGTTAATCCTACTAATGCACTTCACTTGATGTGGTAAAAAATCCAGTTAATCCTACTAATTCACTTCATTTGATGTGGTAAAATCTACTTATTCCTACTAATGCACTTCACTTGATGTGGTAAAATCCACTTATTCCTACTAATGTACTTCACTTGATGTGGTAAAATCCAGTTAATCCTACTAATATACTTCACTTAATGTGGTTAAAAATCCAGTTAACCAACTACACTTGATGTAGTAAAATCCAGTTAATCCTGCTAATGTACTTCACTTGATTTTGTAAAAAATCCTATAAATCCTACTAATGTACTTCACTTGATGTAGTAAAATCCAGTTAATCCTACTAATCCACTTCACTGATGTAGTAAAATCCTGTTAATCCTACTAATCCACTTCACTCGATGTGGTAAAATCCACTTAATCCTACTAATGTACTTCACTTAATGTGGTTAAAAATCCAGTTAATCCTACTAATGTACTTCACTTGACGTGGTAAAATCCAGTTAATCCTACTAATGTACTTCACTTGATGTGGTAAAATCCAGTTAATCCTACTAATGTACTTAACTTGATGTGGTTAAGTACCCAGTTAATCCTACTAATCCACTTCACTTGATGTGGTAAAAAAAATCCAGTAAAATCCTACTAATGCACTTCACATGATGTGGTAAAATCAACTTGATCCTACTAATGTACTTCACTTGATGTGGTAAAATCCACATATTCCTACTAATCAACTACACTTGATGTAGTACAATCCAGTTAATCCTGCTAATGTACTTCACTTGATTTTGTAAAAAATCCAATAAATCCTACTAATGTACTTCACTTGATGTAGTAAAATCCAGTTAATCCTACTAATCCACTTCACTGATGTACTAAAATCCACATATTCCTACTAATCCACTTCACTCGATGTGGTAAAATCCACTTAATCCTACTAATGTACTTCACTTGATGTGGTTAAAAATCCAGTTAATCCTACTAATGTACTTCACTTGATGTGGTAAAATCCAGTTAATCCTGCTAATGTACTTCACTTGATGTGGTAAAATCCAGTTAATCCTACTAATGTACTTAACTTGATGTGGTTAAGTACCCAGTTAATCCTACTAATCCACTTCACTTGATGTGGTAAAAAAATCCAGTAAAATCCTACTAATGCACTCACATGATGTGGTAAAATCAACTTGATCCGACTAATGTACTTCACTTGATGTGGTAAAATCCACATATTCCAACTAATCAACTACACTTGATGTAGTAAAATCCAGTTAATCCTGCTAATGTACTTCACTTGATTTTGTAAAAAATTCCAATAAATCCTACTAATGTACTTCACTTGATGTAGTAAAATCCAGTTAATCATACAAATACACTTCACTGATGTAGTAAAATCCTGTTTATCCTACTAATCCACTTCACACGATGTGGTAAAATCCACTTAATCCTATTAATGTACTTCACTTGATGTGAAAATCCAGTTAATCCTACTAATGTACTTCACTTGATGTGGTAAAATCCACTTATTCCTACTATTCCACTTCATTTGATGTAGCTAAATCCAGTTAATCCTACTAATGTACTTCACTTGATGTGGTAAAAAATACAGTTAATCCTACTAATCCACTTCACTCGATGTGGTAAAATCCACTTAATCCTACTAATGTACTTCACTTAATGTGGTTAAAAATCCAGTTAATCCTACTAATGAACTTCACATGATGTGGTAAAATCAACTTGATCCTACTAATGTACTTCACTTGATGTGGTAAAATCCACATATTCCTACTAATCAACTACACTTGATGTAGTAAAATCCAGTTAATCCTGCTAATGTACTTCACTTGATTTTGTAAAAAATCCAATTAATCCTACTAATGTACTTCACTTGATGTAGTAAAATCAAGTTAAACCTACTAATCCACTTCACTGATGTAGTAAAATCCTTTTTATCCTACTAATCCACTTCACTCGATGTGGTAAAATCAAGTTAATCCTACTAATGTACTTCACTTAATGTGGTTAAAAATCCAGTTAATCCTACTAATGTACTTCACTTGATGTGGTAAAATCCAGTTAATCCTACTAATGTACTTCACTTGATGTGGTAAAATCCAGTTAATCCTACTAATGTACTTAACTTGATGTGGTAAAATCCACATATTCCTACTAATCAACTACACTTGATGTAGTAAAATCCAGTTAATCCTGCTAATGTACTTCACTTGATTTTGTAAAAAAATCCAATAAATCCTACTAATGTACTTCACTTGATGTAGTAAAATCCAGTTAATCCTACTAATCCACTTCACTGATGTAGCAAAATCCTGTTAATCCTACTAAACCACTTCACACGATGTGGTAAAATCCACTTAATCCTACTAATGTACTTCACTTGATGTGAAAATCCAGTTAATCCTACTAATGTACTTCACTTGATGTGGTGAAAAATCCAGTTAATCCTGCTAATGTACTTCACTTGATGTGGTAAAAAATACAGTTAATCCTACTAATGTACTTCACTTGATGTGGTAAAATCCAGTTAATCCTACTAATGTACTTCACTTGATGTGGTAAAATCCAGTTAATCCTACTAATGTACTTCACTTGATGTGGTAAAAAATCCAGTTAATCCTGCTAATATACTTCTCTTGATGTGGTAAAAAATCCTGTTAATCCTACTAATGTACTTCACTTGATGTGGTAAAAAATACAGTTAATCCTACTAATGCACTTCATTTGATGTGGTAAAATCCACTTATTCCTACTAATGTACTTGCCTTGATGTAGTAAAATCCAGTTAAGCCTACTAATGTACTTCACTTGATGTGTCAAAAAATCCAGTTAATCCTACTAATGCACTTCACTTGATGTGGTAAAAAATCCAGTTAATCCTACTAATTCACTTCACTTGATGTGGTAAAATCTACTTATTCCTACTAATGCACTTCACTTGATGTGGTAAAATCCACTTATTCCTACTAATGTACTTCACTTGATGTGGTAAAATCAAGTTAATCCTACTAATATACTTCACTTAATGTGGTTAAAAATCCAGTTAACCAACTACACTTGATGTAGTAAAATCCAGTTAATCCTGCTAATGTACTTCACTTGATTTTGTAAAAAATCCTATAAATCCTACTAATGTACTTCACTTGATGTAGTAAAATCCAGTTAATCCTACTAATCCACTTCACTGATGTAGTAAAATCCTGTTAATCCTACTAATCCACTTCACTCGATGTGGTAAAATCCACTTAATCCTACTAATGTACTTCACTTAATGTGGTTAAAAATCCAGTTAATCCTACTAATGTACTTCACTTGACGTGGTAAAATCCAGTTAATCCTACTAATGTACTTCACTTGATGTGGTAAAATCCAGTTAATCCTACTAATGTACTTAACTTGATGTGGTTAAGTACCCAGTTAATCCTACTAATCCACTTCACTTGATGTGGTAAAAAAAATCCAGTAAAATCCTACTAATGCACTTCACATGATGTGGTAAAATCAACTTGATCCTACTAATGTACTTCACTTGATGTGGTAAAATCCACATATTCCTACTAATCAACTACACTTGATGTAGTAAAATCCAGTTAATCCTGCTAATGTACTTCACTTGATTTTGTAAAAAATCCAATTAATCCTACTAATGTACTTCACTTGATGTAGTAAAATCAAGTTAAACCTACTAATCCACTTCACTGATGTAGTAAAATCCTTTTTATCCTACTAATCCACTTCACTCGATGTGGTAAAATCAAGTTAATCCTACTAATGTACTTCACTTAATGTGGTTAAAAATCCAGTTAATCCTACTAATGTACTTCACTTGATGTGGTAAAATCCAGTTAATCCTACTAATGTACTTCACTTGATGTGGTAAAATCCAGTTAATCCTACTAATGTACTTAACTTGATGTGGTTAAGTACCCAGTTAATCCTACTAATCCACTTCACTTGATGTGGTAAAAAAATCCAGTAAAATCCTACTAATGCACTCACATGATGTGGTAAAATCAACTTGATCCGACTAATGTACTTCACTTGATGTGGTAAAATCCACATATTCCAACTAATCAACTACACTTGATGTAGTAAAATCCAGTTAATCCTGCTAATGTACTTCACTTGATTTTGTAAAAAATTCCAATAAATCCTACTAATGTACTTCACTTGATGTAGTAAAATCCAGTTAATCCAACAAATACACTTCACTGATGTAGTAAAATCCTGTTTATCCTACTAATCCACTTCACACGATGTGGTAAAATCCACTTAATCCTTTTAATGTACTTCACTTGATGTGAAAATCCAGTTAATCCTACTAATGTACTTCACTTTATGTGGTAAAATCCACTTATTCCTACTATTCCACTTCATTTGATGTAGCTAAATCCAGTTAATCCTACTAATGTACTTCACTTGATGTGGTAAAAAATACAGTTAATCCTACTAATCCACTTCACTCGATGTGGTAAAATCCACTTAATCCTACTAATGTACTTCACTTAATGTGGTTAAAAATCCAGTTAATCCTACTAATGTACTTCACTTGACGTGGTAAAATCCAGTTAATCCTACTAATGTACTTCACTTGATGTGGTAAAATCCAGTTAATCCTACTAATGTACTTAACTTGATGTGGTTAAGTACCCAGTTAATCCTACTAATCCACTTCACTTGATGTGGTAAAAAAATCCAGTAAAATCCTACTAATGCACTTCACATGATGTGGTAAAATCAACTTGATCCTACTAATGTACTTCACTTGATGTGGTAAAATCCACATATTCCTACTAATCAACTACACTTGATGTAGTAAAATCCAGTTAATCCTGCTAATGTACTTCACTTGATTTTGTAAAAAATCCAATAAATCCTACTAATGTACTTCACTTGATGTAGTAAAATCCAGTTAATCCTACTAATCCACTTCACTGATGTAGTAAAATCCTTTTTATCCTACTAATCCACTTCACTCGATGTGGTAAAATCCACTTAATCCTACTAATGTACTTCACTTAATGTGGTTAAAAATCCAGTTAATCCTACTAATGTACTTCACTTGATGTGGTAAAATCCAGTTAATCCTACTAATGTACTTAACTTGATGTGGTAAAATCCACATATTCCTACTAATCAACTACACTTGATGTAGTAAAATCCAGTTAATCCTGCTAATGTACTTCACTTGATTTTGTAAAAAAATCCAATAAATCCTACTAATGTACTTCACTTGATGTAGTAAAATCCAGTTAATCCTACTAATCCACTTCACTGATGTAGTAAAATCCTGTTAATCCTACTAATCCACTTCACACGATGTGGTAAAATCCACTTAATCCTACTAATGTACTTCACTTGATGTGAAAATCCAGTTAATCCTACTAATGTACTTCACTTGATGTGGTAAAATCCACTTATTCCTACTATTCCACTTCATTTGATGTAGTTAAATCCAGTTAATCCTACTAATGTACTTCACTTGATGTGGTAAAAAATACAGTTATTCCTACTAATGCACTTCACTTGATGTGGTAAAATCCACTTATTTCTACAAATGCACTTCACTTGATGTGGTAAAATCCAGTTAATCCTACTAATGTACTTCACTTGATGTGGTAAAAATACAGTTAATCCTACTAATGCACTTCACTTGATGTGGTAAAATCCACTTATTCCTACTAATGCACTTCACTTGATGTGTTAAAATCCAGTAAATCCTACTAATGGACTTCACTTGATGTGGTAAAATCCAGTTAATCCTACTAATGTACTTCACTTGATGTGGTAAAAAATCCAGTAAATCCTACTAATGTACTTCAATTGATGTGGTAAAATCCAGTTAATCCTACTAATCCACTTCACTTGATGTAGTAAAATCCAGTTAATCCTATTGATGTACTTCACTTGATGTGGTAAAAAATCCAGTAAATCCTACTAATGTACTTCACTTGATGTGGTAAAATCAAGTAAATCCTACTAATGTACTTCACTTGATGTGTAAAATCCAGTTAATCTTACTAATGTACTTCACTTGATGTGGTAAAATCCACTTATCCCTACTATTCCACTTCATTTGATGTAGTTAAATCTAGTTAATCCTACTAATGTACTTCACTTGATGTGGTAAAAAATACAGTTAATCCTACTAATGCACTTCACTTGATGTGGTAAAATCCACTTATTCCTACAAATGCACTTCACTTGATGTGGTAAAATCCAGTTAATCCTACTAATGTACTTCACTTGATGTGGTAAAATCCAGTTAATCCTACTAATGTACTTCACTTGAGGTGGTAAAATCCAGTTAATCCTACTAATGTACTTCACTTGATGTGGTAAAAATCCAGTTAATCCTGCTAATATACTTCACTTGATGTGGTAAAAAATCCAGTTTATCCTACTAATGTACTATACTTGATGTGGTAAAAAATACAGTTAATCCTACTAATGCACTTCATTTGATGTGGTAAAATCCACTTATTCCTACTAATGTACTTCCCTTGATGTAGTAAAATCCAGTTAATCCTACTAATGTCCTTCACTTGATGTGTCAAAAAATCCAGTTAATCCTACTAATGCACTTCACTTGATGTGGTAAAAAATCCAGTTAATCCTACAAATTCACTTCACTTGATGTGGTAAAATCTACTTATTCCTACTAATGCACTTCACTTGATGTGGTAAAATCCAGTTAATCCTACTAATATACTTCACTTGATGTGGTTAAAAATCCAGTTAATCCTACTAATGTACTTCACTTGATGTGGCAAAATCCAGTTATACCTACTAATGTACTTCACTTGATGTGGTAAAATCCAGTTAATCCTACTAATGTACTAAACTTGATGTGGTTAAGTACCCAGTTAATCCTACTAATCCACTTTACTTGATGTGGTAAAAAAAATCCAGTAAAATCCTACTAATGCACTTCACATGATGTGGTAAAATCAACTTGATCCTACTAATGTACTTCACTTGATGTGGTAAAATCCACATATTCCTACTAATCAACTACACTTGATGTAGTAAAATCCAGTTAATCCTGCTAATGTACTTCACTTGATTTTGTAAAAAATCCAATAAATCCTACTAATGTACTTTACTTGATGTAGTAAAATCCAGTTAATCCTACTAATCCACTTCACTGATGTAGTAAAATCCTGTTAATCCTACTAATCCACTTCACTCGATGTGGTAAAATCCACTTAATCCTACTAATGTACTTCACTTGATTTTGTAAAAAATCCAATAAATCCTACTAATGTACTTCACTTGATGTAGTAAAATCCAGTTAATCCTACTAATCCACTTCACTGATGTAGTAAAATCCTGTTAATCCTACTAATCCACTTCACTCGATGTGGTAAAATCCACTTAATCCTACTAATGTACTTCACTTAATGTGGTTAAAAATCCAGTTAATCCTACTAATGTACTTCACTTGATGTGGTAAAATCCAGTTAATCCTACTAATGTACTTAACTTGATGTGGTTAAGTACCCAGTTAATCCTACTAATCCATTTCACTTGATGTGGTAAAAAAAATCCAGTAAAATCCTACTAATGCACTTCACATAATGTGGTAAAATCAACTTGATCCTACTAATGTACTTCACTTGATGTGGTAAAATCCACATATTCCTACTAATCAACTACACTTGATGTAGTAAAATCCAGTTAATCCTGCTAATGTACTTCACTTGATTTTGTAAAAAATCCAATAAATCCTACTAATGTACTTTACTTGATGTAGTAAAATCCAGTTAATCCTACTAATCCACTTCACTGATGTAGTAAAATCCTGTTAATCCTACTAATCCACTTCACTCGATGTGGTAAAATCCACTTAATCCTACTAATGTACTTCACTTGATGTTGTTAAAAATCCAGTTAATCCTACTAATGTACTTCACTTGATGTGGTAAAATCCAGTTAATCCTACTAATGTACTTCACTTGATGTGGTAAAATCCAGTTAATCCTACTAATGTACTTAACTTGATGTGGTTAAGTACCCAGTTAATCCTACTTATCCTTTTCACTTGATGTGGTAAAAAAAATCCAGTAAAATCCTACTAATGCACTTCACATGATGTGGTAAAATCAACTTGATCCTACTAATGTACTTCACTTGATGTGGTAAAATCCACATATTCCTACTAATCAACTACACTTGATGTAGTACAATCCAGTTAATCCTGCTAATGTACTTCACTTGATTTTGTAAAAAATCCAATAAATCCTACTAATGTACTTCACTTGATGTAGTAAAATCCAGTTAATCCTACTAATCCACTTCACTGATGTACTAAAATCCACATATTCCTACTAATCCACTTCACTCGATGTGGTAAAATCCACTTAATCCTACTAATGTACTTCACTTGATGTGGTTAAAAATCCAGTTAATCCTACTAATGTACTTCACTTGATGTGGTAAAATCCAGTTAATCCTGCTAATGTACTTCACTTGATGTGGTAAAATCCAGTTAATCCTACTAATGTACTTAACTTGATGTGGTTAAGTACCCAGTTAATCCTACTAATCCACTTCACTTGATGTGGTAAAAAAATCCAGTAAAATCCTACTAATGCACTCACATGATGTGGTAAAATCAACTTGATCCGACTAATGTACTTCACTTGATGTGGTAAAATCCACATATTCCAACTAATCAACTACACTTGATGTAGTAAAATCCAGTTAATCCTGCTAATGTACTTCACTTGATTTTGTAAAAAATTCCAATAAATCCTACTAATGTACTTCACTTGATGTAGTAAAATCCAGTTAATCATACAAATACACTTCACTGATGTAGTAAAATCCAGTTAATCCTACTAATCCACTTCACTGATGTAGTAAAATCCTTTTTATCCTACTAATCCACTTCACTCGATGTGGTAAAATCCACTTAATCCTACTAATGTACTTCACTTGATGTGGTTAAAAATCCAGTTAATCCTACTAATGTACTTCACTTGATGTGGTAAAATCCAGTTAATCCTACTAATGTACTTCACTTGATGTGGTAAAATCCAGTTAATCCTACTAATGTACTTAACTTGATGTGGTTAAGTACCCAGTTAATCCTACTAATCCACTTCACTTGATGTGGTAAAAAAATCCAGTAAAATCCTACTAATGCACTTCACATGATGTGGTAAAATCAACTTGATCCGACTAATGTACTTCACTTGATGTGGTAAAATCCACATATTCCTACTAATCAACTACACTTGATGTACTTCACTTGATTTTGTAAAAAAATCCAATAAATCCTACTAATGTACTTCACTTGATGTAGTAAAATCCAGTTAATCCTACTAATCCACTTCACTGATGTAGTAAAATCCTGTTAATCCTACTAATCCACTTCACACGATGTGGTAAAATCCACTTAATCCTACTAATGTACTTCACTTGATGTGGTTAAAAATCTAGTTAATCCTACTAATGTACTTCACTTGATGTGGTAAAATCCAGTTAATCCTACTAATGTACTTCACTTGATGTGGTAAAAAATCCAGTTAATCCTGCTTATATACTTCACTTGATGTAGTAAAAAATCCACTTAATCCTAATAATGCACTTCATATGATGTGATAAAATCCACTTATTTCTACTAATGCACTTCACTTGATGTGGTAAAATCAAGTAAATTTTACTAATGTACTTCATATGATGTGATAAAATCCACTTATTTCTACTAATGTACTTCACTTGATGTGGTAATATCAGCCAAAATACATTTGAGAATAGGGACACCTAATAATAAATCAAATAAAGTTCATATGTTAAATAGTTCCTCCCAAAGAAAATAATCCTCACTATGGGTAAACATAAACAACAACTCTTAAAATCATATTCCTTCAAAATAATTTAATGGACTTCTTTCCAAACAGTTATTCATTTAATGTTTCATGATGTTCAAAATGGCGTATTTAAAAAAAAGGAGACGTGATTGAGTGCTTGTGTTAAGCAAAACGCTACATGTTTAACAGGTAGTTTATTTACTGTTATACACATTGTAGCATAGTACAATTAACTAACAAAAATATTTAGGGGCCCGGTGGGCTTGGCCTCTTTGGGGGCTGCCCCTGCATTTTGACATGAGATAATTATTTGACGCTTCTCAAGCTTGGTCCCGAGAAGAAAGAATCGTTGTGTAGCTTTTAGCTGACCTTCAATTAAAAACATAGTATTCCATCAATGCAGTTGAGGCCGCAGACGCAGAAAACATTAGGCCTCTTAAAAAAGAAAGACATATCAAAGCTTTCAACATTATAGTTCTCTGAAGCCAATGCCGAACCAAGGGATTTTAGGCATCTTCGGGAGCCACTACATTTTGACATGAGATAATGTACTTAATATTTAGTTAAGAAAATATTTTGGGGGACCTACGCAAACTGGGCCCCCTCCATACACCCTCTGTGTGAAGCCCCATCATAAATGGGTTAGTTTGCATTGTAAACATTGTGTACGGTGCTACTTAAACTCAACCCTTATTCAATTCATTCATGTGACGTAATAGTCAAAAAATGAAAAAAAATGTGACGTATCTTAGGTTAGTAATAAAGGGAAATAATTGTACATTAGAAATAGATATATTTTAGAAATAATAACAATTTAAACAATATAAATATTTCATTATATTGAGGTATCCATAATTTTGGTTTAAAATTTAAATTGTGAAACATAACACAGAATATTAATTAAACGATTTCTGTAAATATTTCTTTTATGATCGCTTCTCCTTTAATAACGAATTGAACACCATAAATTTATTACGATACTGTGAGATATACATAGGCCTATGGAGCCGTGTTTGGGTTTAATTTGATTCGGAGAGTATCTCAGAATATTTTGGCATGATATTTTGTGATCTCTCCTTCCTGGTCTGAGACATACCATGATCCACGGGGGATGGATCATAGGGGTTCTCTAGTCAGGAAAAAAACCCATTACTTGCGAGGATGGTGGTACTGTGGTCAATGAGGACCATCCGAGACCGCAGTATTCACAACTTGCGGTGGTGACGGATGTGGTCGGCACACAACACCCTTCCACTCCGTCCCACTCAAGCACACCTGCGCAGCTTGCCATTTCCGGCTGAGGGTACAGGCACACTACACCCTCCCCTCTGTCTGAGTGGCAGGAAAAACCCCTTTCCTTGCCATTCTGGCCGACCGGCAGTACACACACCCTGCTGGTTTGGCTGGTTTGGGCAAGGATTAAAACCCATCTTTCTGCCATCCCTGCAGATGATAGCGGGCACACTCACCCCGCCGCTCTGTAGGCATGGCAGACGTGCATCAGCGCCGCCAACAATGTTGGTGTGGTAGGCACACTACACCCTACCATGCTGGCAATGGCGGCGCTAAAAAAAAATATAAAAAAAAAAATATTTTGGCATGAATTTGTTACCTCTCCTAAGATCGCTTTATTGCCTTTTGGTAATGATTGAGGCGGTCGAAAACAGTATTACTTTGTGATTGCCATTTGGCATTCATGATCTTAGCAGCCGTATGTTAGTGTACGGTGTTTTGTCACCTCGGCACTAAACATATGGCTGGTCCAATGTCATTTCTGGCACCCATGTAGGAGACGATTCTTACTCGGCTGGCCAGTTGGTAGCCGGATCATGCATGTTAAAAAGAAAACAGTAAATGTTTCTGCCATCTTTGAATTGTTTGTGCCGCCATCTTGGATGATTGTTTATGCCGCCATGTTGGATGACAGACGGAAGTAGCGATGACAGACGGAAACCGGAACATAGGATGTAAAATTTGTATTATAGATATACTAAATAAAATAAAGTGACATTCCAATTTGTGTTGCAATAAAATGACGAAGTTTTTTAATTTCTTTGTTTCAAGAAACTGACCACCAGACCTAACTTCAAGTGACCGACCACCAGACCTAACTTCAAGTGACCGACCACCAGACCTAACTTCAAGTGACCGACCACCAGACCTAACTTCAAGTGACTGACCACCAGACCTAACTTCAAGTGACTGACCACCAGACCTAACTTCAAGTGACTGACCACCAGACCTAACTTCAAGTGACTGACCACCAGACCTAACTTCAAGTGACTGACCACCAGACCTAACTTAAAGTGATCAGAATCAAAAATGAATATGAAGAAAGAATAGGCCATGGGGATAAACTAAACAATTAATCAACACATTTGAACGTGCAGAAAATGATTCAAGAGATTCCTATATTTTTGTGTATTCTATTTCATACCTGTGATCAAACTAAAAGATGAAACAAACTAAATTGTCATTAACTAAATTGACATTAACTGATTTGTTTATATCCGAGCCTTTGAATACCTGGTGACGTCAATGCCCGACCAGATTGGCTCATGTTATTGATATTTTTATTTTGGAATAATCCAAATAAGGCTGATATCACGTGACTGGGTGAAAATAGATCTAATTTGAGAACAACATCATATTTATAGCAAATCTGTAAACACTATGTTATTAAACGAGTTGATTGATCGTATTGATTTTTACTGCCATTCGTGCTGTATAGTTTCATATATAATACAGTGTCAGAGCCGTAGCCACCTATTATGGTGCCCTTTGCGAGTTAATTTTACCCCTCCCCCCCCCTCCGACAAACCAACCAAACAAAAAACTATTCTGAAAAGTACGAAAAACCTTAACAATGAAACACCTTGTAACTACAATATCATGTTTAATTTGGGTTTTAGATTGCTTCCTTCATCACAAGTCTTTCTAGCCTTTTCTAGGAATAGTCCGAAACATTCTTAGCATTGACTGTAGGCAAAATTCGTTTCCACTTTCAATGTTACATGTACTACTGACAATACTTTTAATGTTACATGTACTACTGACCATTTTTTCAATATTACATGTACTACTGACCATTCTTTCAATATTACATGTACTGCTGACAATAATTTCAATGTTACATTTACTACTGACAATACTTTCAATGTTACATGTACTACTGACCATTTTTTCAATATTACATGTACTACTGACAATAATTTCAATGTTACATGTACTACTGACAATACTTTAAATGTTACATGTACTACTGACCATTCTTTCAATATCACATGTACTACTGACAATAATTTCAATGTTACATGTATTACTGACCATTCTTTCAATGTTACATGTACTGCTGACAATAATTTCAATGTTAAATGTACTCAGGCTTGTCCATGGGACAAATTTTTCTGTCCCATCCTATCCCATCCCATGGTAATTTATGTCTGTCCCGTCCCATGGGATTCCCATGAAATCTAATGAAATCGCCAACGACACCAATCATCAACTACAACAATGGCTGACAGTCTGATTACTAGCGTAATGGTTGTGCCTCCGCTACACGCAAGCGGTAAACAGATTATGCATAAATGCGTATTGCTTCAGCTACGCATGGCAAATTTATATGTAATCTCCGCCCATCTCTTAAAATCAGGCCGTACTATTGGTGTTAATAGCTTGCGCTCCATCTAGTTGTTTATACCACATCTTTGGGCGTGACGCACCAAAATGCAAACGAACCAGCTTATATGATAAAAGGTTATGCGTATTTATTTATTTACTATCTGCTATCCGGTGTCCCATCACAATATAAAGAAAAGATAACGCAATACATATTTAAATAAAAAAGAAGGATTAAAAGCTTTAAAAATTAACAAATTTGGGTTAGCTCAGGTGCACATCAAGTCACTATGATGCGGCTACTCTGTCCCATGCCGTGTCCCATGGGACATGGAAAATACAAATGTGTGCTGTACCATCCCGTCCTATCCCATGGGACGTTTCCCATGGGGTTCCCACGGAAATCCCATTCCCATGGACAAGCCTGGATGTACTACTGTAATGGACAAGCCTGCATTTACTACTTTAATGGACAAGCCTGGATGAACTACTGTAATGGACAAGCCTGCATGTACTACTGTAATGGACAAGCCTGCATGTACTACTGTAATGGACAAGCCTGCATGTACTACTGTAATGGACAAGCCTGCATTTACTACTGTAATGGACAAGCCTGCATGTACTACTGTAATGGACAAGCCTGCATGTACTACTGTAATGGACAAGCCTGCATGTACTACTGTAATGGACAAGCCTGGATGTACTACTGTAATGGACAAGCCTGCATTTACTACTGTAATGGACAAGCCTGCATTTACTACTGTAATGGACAAGCCTGCATGTACTACTGTAATGGACAAGCCTGCATTTACTACTGTAATGGACAAGCCTGGATGAACTACTGTAATGGACAAGCCTGCATGTACTACTGTAATGGACAAGCCTGCATGTACTACTGTAATGGACAAGCCTGCATGTACTACTGTAATGGACAAGCCTGCATATACTACTGTAATGGACAAACTGCAATTTTACTCAAACTACTCCCTAAAGTGTATAATTATTATGTATCTGTAGCAACGGCAAATCAAAAAATGGAATTGTGTAGTTTACACAACGATCAGCCGCCTTTACTTCTTTAAGTACCCATTAAAATCGGAGGGGGTGGAATTGAGGGATTTTATACTAAATTTAAAAAGGACCTGGACCAATACCGTTAGTTCTCACTGAGAATTGAACCCGGGACTCTCAGTCGAACGCTGTACATTCTACGCCTTCGTCCCTCATGTATAGCTGCACCTCATTGTAAACTAAAAACATGCTTAAAGTAATCGAAACTCAAGTACAAATCTAGCACTTTGATTTTCAGCTGATTGTATAGGCCATTCATATTCCCCAAATTGTCATAACCTTTTCCTCTATAGTTTGACACCAACCAATCATTACTTACCAATTTTTCTTTTATTTCATCAACCATACATAACCTTGTCTTCCTTACAAATGAGAATATCACAATATGTTATTTTGATTTTGCTAGAGCAAATGTGAATTATATGACCACTGATAGCAGATGTAATTTATAACATCTGACAATGTCAAGAGTAATTGTGAATTATATGACAACTGATCGCAGATGTAATTTATAACATCTGACTAACATCTAGAGTAATTGTGAATTATATGACATCTGATCGCAGATGTAATTTATAACATCTGACAATGTCTAGAGTAAATGTGAATTATAAGACAACTGATCGCAGATGTAATTTATAACATCTGACAATGTCTAGAGGAAATGTGAATTATATGACAACCAGGCTTGCGGAGCCGGAGCCGTAGCCGAGGAGCCGTGGAGCCGCAATTTTTGCTAGAGCCGGAGCCGGAGTCGAAAAAATCTCATGGCTCCACGCCTCCCAAATGTTTTCATTTTAAAGCAGAATTGTTTTTTTTCAACTTTAAAACTCCAAATGTGTTTGATTGTTTGCCTTCTACAATTTCAAATGTTGTCATGTTTTACGAACGCCACAACAGTGACATCATTTAAATGATAGTGTGCACGCACATCGCCACAAGAAATCTTTAACGGGAAATCGTTTTGTGTTCGTTTTAAATCTTGTTTACCCTCCGAATTTTTTTTTTAATGGCATGTTATTTTGTTATATATAAAGTTGTAACAATAGCTTTAGGTATATCCATACAATTTTTGAACCACTGTTCAGTTGATTAGTCAACATTGAAAGTTCATGGGCCCAGGACACAGTCATATATTTTGATAACCAGAATTCCAGCGTTATATCTTTTTTTTAGGTAGAGTTAGGTTTGTCAGCACAGGTCAGTGACCCCAGATATAGGTGACGATAGATGTAATTCAGGGGACAAAGAAATACTGGCCCAGAGTGAATATTTGGCCGCACCAATCGCTAGGCTGGAAAAAGAGCCCTTATGACGTAGATGAGTTGGAAAGGGTGTTGGGTAGCCAATCAGAAGTGTTGGGGCTTTGAAGTCATGTGACGGCCTATTACCACATATAATGGGATGTGAGTTTTTAGATAGTTAGAGACACGGAGTTAGAACCACACACGCTATAAACGCCTCCGAAGAGAACCTCCACAAACTATATTAAACATTAAGACCCAGCGTAACAAAAGTTAAAACAGTTTTATTTCATAGAAAAATTGTATCGATTATTTAAAAAACAAGCAATTAAGCCTGTTCCATTCTGGACAAAGGACGTGTTAGCGCATTTTCGTGTTATGAATCAGTACGTTTGTTAGCTTTCAGTAAATATTTGTAAATTTTGGAAATGTTTATACATTCAATTGTGTAATGCATATATCTGTAAAAAAAAATATTATAAAGACGTTTCTTTATATTTGAAAAAAAATTATTTTCTTTTAAATCTAACTACAAGTGGTTTGTGGTTACTGAAATAGGACTCATAATTGAAAACATTCGAAATTGTAGTCATTTAATCGTCCGAAAACTCCGTCAATCGTTGCATAGCTCTGATACTTACAATTAAACTCAGAACACAAGCTTACTATTTCATTTGATGAGTTTCTTAATAAATCTTGGTGAAACTACGTGCTGCAGTATTTCGCACCAAATGAATGGGTTGTTGAACGTACAAGGTGTAGAATGAGGCCATATATATAATATATAAGCCCCTTAGGAGCCCTGAAGCCCGACCCTCAGAGGTCCTAACGCGAAATGAACTTTTGATGTACACATGGCAGGCCAAGACCTACAAAATGATATATACATCATGGGTCTAGGACTTATGGTTGCTGAGATATAGGGCGCTCCTTTATTAATATAGTTTATATAGTAAAAAAAGGTACTTTATAAGCCTTCTTTTACGGCCCTCAGAGGGCGAAATGAACTTTTGCTGCACACATGGCAGGCCAAGACCTACAAAATGATATATACAACATGGGTCTAGGACTTATGGTTGTTGACATCTAGGGTGATGACGGACAGACAGACAGACAGACAGACAAAACGGGGACAATAGAGCATTTTTTTTCGAAAATGCTCTAATAAATTTTTATTACGACGACAAATAGAACGCGTCATTTTGTATATTATTTGACCGCGAATTAGTAATAGACTAAAAACAAAATGGTCGCTTTCTGTATTTAACAATTTTATTATAAACAGAATAGCTGCAATAGAGTAGACAAATTTATAAGGGTGTGAGTCCGAAAAACAATCAGACTTTATTGGGACGAGGTCCGAATAAAAATCGGAGTTTATTGGTTCCCGGGTCCGAATAGTCACTTCGATTTTATAAATAATAATTATAAATACTGAAGTCTTTAAAATATTTTAAATAATGTATCATTTTACTATTTGCTAATATGATCATTGAAATAACTTTTTATTACTTATGAAAATGGCGACTAGTGAAACCTCGGTCGAAAATAATGATATGATTCTGGATGCACTGAAATGGTTTGTTTTTAGTAAAACCGACAATGCGTATATTTTTCAAGTTCCTGACTATGGGGGTGAACGCAGCAAAATTTGCATAACTTTTTATCAGCGGCATGTTTTGCGTTTGCAATTACAAAAATTGTTGTCTCGTGTGATACTATCTTAATAGGAAGCTGGAGCCGTCAAATTTAAGGGAGCCGGAGCCGGAAAAAATATGGCGGCTCCGCAAGCCTGATGACAACTGATCGCAGATGTAATTTATAACATCTAACAATGTCTAGAGGAAATGTGAATTCTATGACAACTGATTGCTGATGTAATTTATAACATCTGACAATGTCTAGAGTAAATGTGAATTCTATGACAACTGATTGCTGATGTAATTTATAAGATCTGACAACGTCTAGAGGAAATGTGAATTATATGACAACTGATCGCAGATGTAATTTATAACATCTGACAATGTCTAGAGAGATGTGAATTATATGACAACTGATCGCAGATGTAATTTATAACATCTGACAATGTCTAGAGGAAAGCCCAAAAATTTTCTTTTATTTGTCAGAAAGGCCTGACCAAGTATTGATATGAATTAATGTAAATTAATTGTCAACTTAATTGATGTTAATGAAGGGAGGGGAGTGTCATGAGGATCAAACAGCCTAACGGACCATACTTGGCCCTCTGGTAGCCATACTTGGCCCTCTGGTAGCCATACTTGGCCCTCTGATAGCCATACTTGGCCCTCTGGTAGCTGTTAGATCATGTCTGGTTTAGAGGCTAAATTTTATTTTTCAATTTTACCATTTGGGCGCCTTCACTAACTCAGCGCCATGTGCTGCCGCACAAGTCACGCACTTCGGTACTATAGAGTGTAACAATACACTAATATGCAAATATTAACTAACTATTGTTGGACAGTATCACTAACTACATCGATAATCCCCACTACACTAACCCCGCTAATGAGCATTGCTACAACGATAATCATGTGTGTTTAATGTGAACTATGTCTATATTTCATTGTGTATATCACAACATAACTAACTAGGTGTATATTTCATTGTGTATATACCAACATAACCAGCTAGGTGTATAGACATTCATTGTGTTTTCTATATTATTTTTCTTATTGCATCAATGATATAATTCAATGTCGTCTTCAATATGAGGGTAATCAAATGTCCTCTCCCCTTTTTCGCCAAATTAGATGCATGTCTGTCATTACTTTTCTCAATAACCATATCAATGTGTTTTTAATTATTGGGTCAAATTTTGACAAGAGTAATAATATTTCCAAGAAATTTCCATGATCGATTGTATCGTCGTTTAATGTATAGGCAGCATCATTTTTGACCGATAACTAAGACCACATTTTCCAATCATTTTCATAATCTCAATTACTCTTTCCAGCACTTGTCTCTTTTCTTGAACTTGTTGGCACCTTTTTTTTTATTATTTTGCTGAGAGAATAAAATGCTACCAATGTCTCTTTCACTTACAGACATTATATAAGCTTCCACACACTTCTCGTGATATTTGCTGTTTTCATGTTCCTCTATTCTTTAATACACATGTTTCCATGAATTCATTCCCGTTGTAATAAGTTCATTTCGTCATTCTTGCCATATGCTAAGCATACTGAGCAAAACAAAGCTTTAGATTCTTTACAGTATGACACCCAATTCCTATTGATACCATTGCTTCTGAAAAATAATCGATGCGCATTTGTAAATGGTAGATCAGTTTCACTCGCACTTGGTTGTACTGGGGGAAATTTTAAAAATGATTGTAAAGTATTCTGTCGAGGACATTTGAAATAGTAACTGGCGTTTTTATCATCCATAACTGAGTATCATTTTCAGGATTTCGATCTGCCACTGCCAGCATTGTTTTCATATATATTGTGCTGTCAGTTAACTCCTTAACATTTACTAAATGTAAGGTGGGAATCAAGTTTGTTGGCACTACTGAATGCTGATTGTTGTCATCGCTTTGATTTGTGTCGGGTTGTGTACTTGTAGAATGTGTTTGTTGAGAGACGGTGTCTTTAGTTTGAATTTGAGTGGCTTTAAATAAATCGAATAGATTTCGGCATTTAGCTCCATATTTACCAAGAATTTTTAGTTTCTTATCTCTTAATTTACATTTACTTTTTGAATTTATATCACTCATAACCGTAACATATTTTATTTATTTAATACTAATTATAATTAACTAACAAATAAAAAAGAATTTTTATCAAAGCAAACTCAGCGAAAGTAGAATGGAAGATGTAAATTCTAACATGGCGGTTAACCGTGAACATCAATAGTACGGAGCTCTTTATTGACGTAAGAGTACGGCCGCTGTTGGTTTGGACATTATGGACCGCCATTTTGGTAGTTGCCTTTAATATCACCGCATATTAGTTATTATTTATTATATCACCGGTCCTGGTGGCCCACCGGGAATCTTCCCGGTGTCCCGGCGGCCCAGTCCACCCCTGGTTGCAAGTAAACTGCCTGTTTTTTGCCTGACATTTTTTTGAGTTTAGTAGGCCTGCAGGTATCCTACAGACATGGGCGTACTCAAGGGGGTGCAAGGGGGCATTTGCCCCCCCCCCCCTTACATTTTGGAAAAATGTCATAAAGTTGTTACAATAAAACTGAACTAAATCTCTTTAAAAGTTTATTTCATAGAAGACAATGTACATATATCAAACATAAAAAAGAATTATATCTGCAAGTATAACTGATTACATTATTGTCATTTTTAAAAGAATTTTTTTTAAAGTTTTCCTTGTTTTGAGATATTCTTTTTCTATGGATACTCACCATACAAAGACCAGATAAACGATCACCACCAGTTGTTAAGCATAGCCACGTTTTTACTCGTCTAAGACTTAGAGTGCTAAATGATCTCTCGATTGTGCATGTTGTTACTGGAAGAGCCAATGTGTCAAAAAGCAATCTTAATCATAGGAAAAAAAATTGTTTCATCTAAAATCTCATAGAGTCATTGTTTCTGTTTTTTCTCTTTACTGGTTTTACATTTCCATACAAAGGTTCACTCTCCTCGATAAAATTGTCAAATACGTAATATTCAGCAATAGCCCGGCTTGATCCTTAAATGCGAGTCTTTCTAGTTTTGTCATCAAAAAGGGATGCAATACTAAAAGGGAAAATACTGGTTTATGTTCTACACAAAAACGAGTTTCCAGTTGATATAATAGAATCAAGGTAGGGTGTAAAACAGTTATTCTAAAATAATCCTCAGACAAATCAACTTTTGGATTTTCCCTGTTCAATTGTCTTGCAGCTTTTCTGTCAGGTTGACACCAATGTCATCTGCAACACCTTTTGTAACTAAAAATTTCCTTATACCTGTCATCACAATTTTGTCGATCAAAAGCCAATGTAGTCAACAGTTCTTCAATGTATTTTTGTCCTGCCAGTAAATCTAAATGCACTGACTGCTATTTTCGGGTCACAGCTTCTCGCTTTGATGAATATTTTTGTACAATAACTAAACAAACAACACAAACCTAACCTCTTACAGTACAAAGTAACTGATGTGCAACTTGCTTGCTTTTTCCAGATTGTTCTAATTATTCCAGTTGTTTAACAATTTCTGTCACATTTTCAGCAAAAATCCGCAACCTTTTATATTTATGTGTCCATCAAGTTTCACATAGCAAAGGAACATTTGGAATTAGTTTCGCTGATTAATTTCTCAGAAAAACACTATACTTGACTTAATTGTTTCTATTGTGTTTCGTACAACATTCACATTATTTAAATCATTCACGACAAGATTTAGTTTATGCGTACTGTAATGTAATAATGCTGCATTTGGATTTTTGTTTCGAATTATTGCTTGGACTCATCCTTTTTTTACCTGCATCCGTTTTATCCTTGACCAACAAGATTTGTCATATCTAATGAAAATTCTAATGAATTTGTAATGATGGTGTTCTTTGACAAATCTAACACCAAGTGACATCTGCTCAATGCCTGAAATATATGTTGTCACGTCGACAAGTATAGAAAATGCGAATGAATTTTTTGATTCACAAACAATGTCTTCACGCAAGAGAGACCCACAAGTTTCGATTATAGTGTTTTGCGTAGTTTCCGAGATATACTTAGCACTACAAGAACCAATTGACAAATGATTACCAAGAACTTCTTCTCCAGATTCAACAAGAAGCTCTAACAGGTCATAAAAATTACCAGAATTTGATTCTATTCCACGAAGTGCCAAATCATTTGTTGCAATTTTCTTGAATTTGTCTTCTAAA
Organism: Bulinus truncatus; assembly: GCA_021962125.1. NCBI lineage: Eukaryota > Metazoa > Mollusca > Gastropoda > Planorbidae > Bulinus > Bulinus truncatus. The sequence goes on along the minus strand of JAGDYQ010000009.1, from coordinate 2,660,143 downwards.
TGATGAGTTCATCTGCTCATCTATAGAAACTGCTTTGGCTTCCGATAACGCAACAAAATTGCCTGCATCTTCATAGAGCTTTTGTGACATGTGCTTTGCATGAGGTTACAAGCATCTTCGTTGAAATTTTTAGAGCATTTTCGAAAAAAAATGCTCTATTGTCCCCGTTTTGTCTGTCTGTCTGTCTGTCTGTCTGTCCGTCATCACCCTAGATCTCAACAACCATAAGTCCTAGACCCATGATGTATATATCATTTTGTAGGTCTTGGCCTGCCATGTGTACATCAAAAGTTCATTTCGCGATAGGACCTCTGAGGGCCGGGCTTCAGGGCTCCGGAGGGGCTTATATATTATATATATAGCCCCATTCTACACCTTGTACGTTCAATAACCCATTCATTTGGTGCGAAATACTGCAGCATGTAGTTTCACCAAGATTTATTAAGAAACTCATCAAATGAAATAGTAAGCTTGTGTTCTGAGTTTAATTGTAAGTATCAGAGCTATGCAACGATTGACGGAGTTTTCGGACGATTAAATGACTACAATTTCGAATGTTTTCAATTATGAGTCCTATTTCAGTAACCACAAACCACTTGTAGTTAGATTTAAGAGAAAATAATTTTTTTTCAATTATAAAGAATTGTCTTTATAATATTTTTTTTTTACAGATATATGCATTACACAATTGAATTTATAAACATTTCCAAAATTTACAAATATTTACTGAAAGCTAACAAACGTACTGATACATAACATGAAAATGCGCTAACACGTCCTGTGTCCAGAATGGAACAGGCTTAATTGCTTGTTTAATTTTGTGCATGGTTTGATGACAAATGACCACTGAACTCCTGGAATTACTTTTTGTGGAAACAACACGCAATATTTGCAACAGGCACCTTTTAACATTTGCGATTATACAACCCACGGTGAATAGTCTGATAACCAAGTATATCTAAAAGCTCTGTTTCCACCACTGTCAGCTCTAAAAATCATACTTTTTATCAGAGGTCCAACAAACACGGATCATCTGCAATTCAACTCATTTGAAGGGTCGTATGTCAAGACATACCTTCCAATATCCAATTTAGGAAAAGAAGAAGTGACAGCGACATTCAAATTAGAAATAGTTGATTCAGTTGTGTCTGGCTTTTGAACTTGTACTGTTGTCCCCAATGCTTATGATAAGTCAGATGCTGCAGACGCCCTAAAATCTTCTAATAACGGCATTTCGGAATGGCGCGATTGCTCTACTTTTCGTTTTCTTGAGCCTGTAAAAAATTTCTATTATCCATCTTTTTATATTAATTTTATTTTTCAATGTCTTAATTAATTTAGGATAAATTAAAAAATTCACGCAGTGGCAGACGATTATAAACTAACAAGAGTTGCCAGATAACAGAAAAATCTGAATGCCAAAAACATTTTCGAAGGTCAAATCAAGCTACAGAAGGCCAAATAAAAAAAAATTAAAGTCGGAACATGCTTGTCAAAATGTTTGAATTTTCAAATACATGTATTTATGTCAATATAAATAATTAATGTTATACTTAACTTGGATTTAGTTGAGAAATAAACCTGTATTGCATTGTCAGTTAAATTTTAAAAAAACGTGTTTTAAGCCCCCCCCCCCCGGAAAAGTTTCTAGCGACGCCCATGCCTACAGATATAATAAAAATATGCTATATATATATATATAACACAGATATCCTACAGATATAATAAATATATGTTATAGATATAATACAAATATCCTAAAAATATATAGCCGTAGAAATATCCTACATATATAATAAGGATATGTTATAGATATAATAAAGATATCCTATACGACCTACAAATATAATAAAGATATGCTACAGATATAATAAAGATATGCTACAGATGTAATTCAGATATGCTACAAATATACTAAATGGTATTTTTAGTTATACAGGCTTGACATATATTTAGACACAGTGGCTGCCCATGACATATATTTAGACACAGTGGCTGCCCATGACATATATTTAGACACAGTGGCTGCCCATGACATATATTTAGACACAGTGGCTGCCCATGACATATATTTAGACACAGTGGCTGCCCATGACATATATTTAGACACAGTGGCTGCCCATTGGGTCCCGAATAGTGACGCCCCCCCCCCACAATTTATTTCAACTAAAACAAACTTGTTGGTGTCCCCTTTTATTTTAAGGGCCCCGTATTTTCCTCTGCGCCCCTACCGATCATAGTCCGCCTTTGGTTTTACTTTATTTGAATAAAATATGTGAAGTTTATCTTCAAGTCTTTCACTTTTCTTTTAGTGAAGGGGCGAGTGACATCAATTCACTTCTGCTAACAACATCTCCTTTAGTGAAGGGGCGAGTGACATCAATTCACTTCTGCTAACAACATCTCATTTAGAGATATAAAACCATTAATGGTACTGAAAGCTCCTGTTAAGCATTTTTTCTTCCATTGATCCAACCCCCTCTCCCCATGAGTGTGTAGTCAATGGATATGAACCCCCTCTCCCCATGAGTCAATGGATATGAACCCCCTCTCCCCATGAGTCAATGGATATGAACCCCCTCTCCCCATGAGTCAATGGATATGAACCCCCTCTCCCCGTGAGTCAATGGATATGAACCCCTCTCCCCATGAGTCAATGGATATGAGCCCCCTCTCCCCATGAGTCAATGGATATGAACCCCCTCTCCCCATGAGTCAATGGATATGAACCCCCTCTCCCCATGAGTCAATGGATATGAATCCCCTCTCCCCATGAGTCAATGGATATGAACCCCATCTCCCCATGAGTCAATGGATATGAACCCCTCTCCCCATGAGTCAATGGATATGAACCCCCTCTCCCCATGAGTCAATGGATATGAACCCCATCTCCCCATGAGTCAATGGATATGAGCCCCCCTCTCCCCATGAGTCAATGGATATGAACCCCCCTCTCCCCATGAGTCAGTGGATATGAACCCCCTCCCCACATGAGTGTCTAGTCCATGGATATGAACAACCACAAGTGTGGCTCAAAATTCTGTCGACTGTGAAAAGAACTGGCGGAAATAATGGAATGTCTATGACGTCACCAAGCTGCGCCTGCGCGTGTCACCGGAAGTAAAGTATAGATTGGCAGAATTCGTAATGAGCCGCATTGCGCCGGAGAGTACTGCCTCCGACATTTATTGATTTTATTTTTAGTTTATATTTCATTTTTTTAAAGACTCAATTTTCAGACTAAAATCTAAAGCATGTGAATATGTTCACAAGTAAACAGAATAAAGGTGACATTGTCTGTCATTAAATAGAATATAGGTGACACGGTCTGTCATTAAATAGAATATAGGTGACACTGTCTGACATTAAACAGAATATAGGTGGATCTGTCTGTCATTAAACAGAATATATGTGAATCTGTCTGTCATTAAACAGAATATAGGTGGATCTGTCTGTCATTAAACAGAATATATGTGAATCTGTCTGTTATTAAACAGAATATAGGTGGATCTGTCTGTCATTAAACAGAATATACGTGGATCTGTCATTAAACAGAATATAGGTGGATCTGTCAATAAACAGAATATTGGTGGATCTGTCTGTCATTAAATAGAATATAGGTGACATTGTCTGTCATTAAACAGAATATAGGTGAATCTGTATGTCATAAGAATTTATATAAATTATGTGTAGCTGTTTGTTTAAAAAAATTCAAAATCATTCACATGCTAAGGTTGCCGTAACATTTTGATGGAATATCTGATAATATGAATACAGTCTTGTCATTTTTTTTAAAATTAAAGAACACACACAATGTACGGAACATTATTCTTTGTTAAACAAAAAAAAAATAAACAAAAAAGATTCAATTATCTTAGTTAAATTAGTCATATAAGTCATGAACAGTACTTGTAGAGTGTTGGGCACTGGAAAAGTGTGGGGCACTGGTAGAGTGTGTGGCACTGGTAGAGTGTGGGGTACTGGTAGAGTGTGGGGAACTGGTAGAGTGTGGGGCACTGGTAGAGTGTGGGGCACTGGTAGAGTGTGGGGCACTGGTAGAGTGTGGGGCACTGGTATGGATTTCGGGCACTGGTAGAGTGTGGGGTACTGGTATGGATTTGGGGCACTGGTAGAGTGTGGGGCACTGGTATGGATTTGGGGCACTGGTAGAGTGTGGGGCACTGGTATGGATTTGGGGCACTGGAAGAGTGTGGGGTACTGGTATGGATTTGGGATCTGGTAGAGTGTGGGGTACTGGTATGGATTTGGGGCACTGGAAGAGTGTGGGGTACTGGTAGAGTGTGGGGCACTGGTAGAGTGTGGGGCACTGGTAGAGTGTGGGGCACTGGTAGAGTGTGGGGCACTGATAGAGTGTGGAGCACTGGTAGAGTGTGGGGCACTGGTAGAGTGTGGGGCACTGGTAGAGTGTGGGGCACTGGTATGGATTTGAGGCACTGGTAGAGTGTGGGGCACTGGTATGGATTTGGGGCACTGGAAGAGTGTGGGGTACTGGTATGGATTTGGGATCTGGTAGAGTGTGGGGTACTGGTATGGATTTGGGGCACTGGAAGAGTGTGGGGTACTGGTAGAGTGTGGGGCACTGGTAGAGTGTGGGGCACTGGTAGAGTGTGGGGCACTGGTAGAGTGTGGGGCACTAATAGAGTGTGGAGCACTGGTAGAGTGTGGGGCACTGGTAGAGTGTGGGGCACTGGTAGAGTGTTGGGCACTGGTATGGATTTCGGGCACTGGTAGAGTGTGGGGTACTGGTATGGATTTGGGGCACTGGTAGAGTGTGGGGCACTGGTATGGATTTGGGGCACTGGTAGAGTGTGGGGTACTAGTATGGATTTGGGGCACTGGAAGAGTGTGGGGTACTGGTAGAGTGTGGGGCACTGGTAGAGTGTGGGGCACTGGTAGAGTGTGGGGCACTGGTAGAGTGTGGGGCACTGATAGAGTGTGGAGCACTGGTAGAGTGTGAGGCACTGGTAGAGTGTGGGGCACTGGTAGAGTGTGGGGTACTGGTATGGATTGGGGCACTGGTAGAGTGTGGGGTACTGGTAGAGTGTGGGGCACTGATAGAGTGTGGGGCACTGGTAGAGTGTGGGGTACTGGTATGGATTGGGGCACTGGTAGAATGTGGGGTACTGGTATGGATTGGGTCACTGGAAGAGTGTGGGGCACTGGTAGAGTGTGGGGCACTGGTATGGATTGGGGCACTGGTAGAATGTGGGGTACTGGTATGGATTGGGGCACTGGAAGAGTGTGGGGCACTGGTAAAGTGTGGGGCACTGGTATGGATTGGGGCACTGGTAGAGTGTGGAGCACTGGTATGGATTGGGGCACTGGTAGAGTGTGGGGCACTGGTAGAGTGTGGGGCACTGGTATGGATTGGGGCACTGGTAGAATGTGGGGTACTGGTATGGATTGGGGCACTGGAAGAGTGTGGGGCACTGGTAGAGTGTGGGGCACTGGTATGGATTGGGGCACTGGTAGAGTGTGGGGCACTGGTAGAGTGTGGGGCACTGGTAGAGTGTGGGGCACTGGTAGAGTACGGGGCACTGGTAGAGTGTGGGGCACTGTTAGAGTGTGGGGTACTGGTATGGATTGGGGCACTGGTAGAGTGTGGGGCACTGGTAGAGTGTGGGGCACTGGTAGAGTGTGGGGCACTGGTAGAGTGTGGGGTACTGGTATGGATTGGGGCACTGGTAGAGTGTGGGGCACTGGTAGAGTGTGGGGCACTGGTAGAGTGTGGGGCACTGGTAGAGTGTGGGGCTTTGGTAGAGTGTGGGGCACTGGTAGAGTGTGGGGTACTGGTATGGATTGGGGCACTGGTAGAGTGTGGGGCACTGGTAGAGTGTGGGGCACTGGTAGAGTGTGGGGCACTGGTAGAGTGTGGGGTACTTGTATGGATTGGGGCACTGGAAGAGTGTGGGGCTCTGGTAGAGTGTGGGGCACTGGTAGAGTGTGGGGAAATGGTAGAGTGTGGGGTACTGGTATGGATTGGGGCACTGGTAGAATGTGGGGTACTGGTATGGATTGGGGCACTGGTAGAGTGATGGGCACTGGAAGAGTGTGGGGCACTGGTAGAGTGTGGGGTACTGGTATGGATTGGGGAACTGGTAGAGTGTGGGGTACTGGTATGGATTTGGGGCACTGGTAGAGTGTGGGGTACTGGTATGGATTGGGGCACTGGTAGAGTGTGGGGCACTGGTAGAGTGTGGGGCACTGGTAGAGTGTGGGGCACTGGTAGAGTGTGGGTTACTGGTATGGATTGGGGCACTGGTAGAGTGTGGGGCACTGGTAGAGTGTGGGGCACTGGTAGAGTGTGGGGCACTGGTAGAGTGTGGGGCACTGGACGAGTGTGGGGTACTGGTAGAGTGTGGGGCACTGGTAGAGTGTGGGGCACTGGTAGAGTGTGGGGCACTGGTAGAGTGTAGGGCACTGGTAGAGTGTGGGGCACTGATAGAGTGTGGAGCACTGGTAGAGTGTGGGGCACTGGTAGAGTGTGGGGCACTGGTAGAGTGTGGGGTACTGGTATGGATTGGGGCACTGGTAGAGTGTGGGGTACTGGTAGAGTGTGGAGCACTGGTAGAGTGTGGGGCACTGGTAGAGTGTGGGGTACTGGTATGGATTGGGGCACTGGTAGAATGTGGGGTACTGGTATGGATTGGGGCACTGGAAGAGTGTGGGGCACTGGTAGAGTGTGGGGCACTGGTATGGATTGGGGCACTGGTAGAATGTGGGGTACTGGTATGGATTGGGGCACTGGAAGATTGTGGGGCACTGGTAGAGTGTGGGGCACTGGTATGGATTGGGGCACTGGTAGAGTGTGGGGCACTGGTATGGATTGGGGCACTGGTAGAGTGTGGGGCACTGGTAGAGTGTGGGGCACTGGTATGGATTGGGGCCCTGGAAGAGTGTGGGGCACTGGTAGAGTGTGGGGCACTGGTAGAGTGTGGGGCACTGGTAGAGTGTGGGGTACTGGTATGGATTGGGGCACTGGTAGAGTGTGGGGCACTGGTAGAGTGTGGGGCACTGGTAGAGTGTGGGGCACTGGTAGAGTGTGGGTTACTGGTATGGATTGGGGCACTGGTAGAGTGTGGGGCACTGGTAGAGTGTGGGGCACTGGTAGAGTGTGGGGCACTGGTAGAGTGTGTGGGGCACTGGACGAGTGTGGGGTACTGGTAGAGTGTGGGGCACTGGTAGAGTGTGGGGCACTGGTATGGATTTGGGGCACTGGTAGAGTGTGGGGTACAGGTATGGATTGGGGCACTGGAAGAGTGTGGGGCACTGGTAGAGTGTGGGGCACTGGTATGGATTAGGGCACTGGTAGAGTGTGGGGCACTGGTATGGATTGAGGCACTGGAAGAGTGTGAGGCACTGGTAGAGTGTGGGGCACTGGTATGGATTTGGGGCACTGGTAGAGTGTGGGGCACTGGTAGAGTGTGGGGCACTTGTAGAGTGTGTGGCACTGATTTGGATTTGGGGCACTGGTAGAGTGTGGGGCACTGGTATGGATTTGGGGCACTGGAAGAGTGTGGGGCACTGGTAGAGTGTGGGGCACTGGTAGAGTGTGGGGTACTGGTATGGATTGGGGCACTGGTAGAGTGTGGGGCACTGGTAGAGTGTGGGGCACTGGTAGAGTGTGGGGTACTGGTATGGATTGGGGCACTGGTAGAATGTGGAGTACTGGTATGGATTGGGGCACTGGAAGAGTGTGGGGCTCTGGTAGAGTGTGGGGCACTGGAATGGATTGGGGCACTGGTAGAGTGTGGGGCACTTGTAGAGTGTGGGGCACTGGTAGAGTGATGGGCACTGAAAGAGTGTGGGGCACTGGTAGAGTGTGGGGTACTGGTATAAATTGGGGCACTGGTAGAGTGTGGGGTATTTGTATCGATTGGGGCACTGGTAGAGTGTGGGGCACTGGTAGAGAGTGGGGCACTGGTAGAGTGTGGGGCACTGGTTGAGTGTGGGGCACTGGTAGAGTGTGGGTTACTGGTATGGATTAAGGCACTGGTAGAGTGTGGGGCACTGGTAGAGTGTGGGGCACTTGTAGAGTGTGGGGCACTGGTATGGATTTGGGGCACTGGTAGAGTGTGGGGCACCGGTAGAGAGTGGGGCACTGGTAGAGTGTGGGGCAATGGTAGAGTGTGGGGCACTGGTAGAGTGTGGGGTACTGGTATGGATTGGGGAACTGGTAGAGTGTGGGGTACTGGTATGGATTTGGGGCACTGGTAGAGTGTGGGGTACTGGTATGGATTGGGGCACTGGTAGAGTGTGGGGCACTGGTAGAGTGTGGGGCACTGGTAGAGTGTGGGGCACTGGTAGAGTGTGGGTTACTGGTATGGATTGGGGCACTGGTAGAGTGTGGGGCACTGGTAGAGTGTGGGGCACTGGTAGAGTGTGGGGCACTGGTAGAGTGTGGGGCACTGGACGAGTGTGGGGTACTGGTAGAGTGTGGGGCACTGGTAGAGTGTGGGGCACTGGTAGAGTGTGGGGCACTGGTAGAGTGTAGGGCACTGGTAGAGTGTGGGGCACTGATAGAGTGTGGAGCACTGGTAGAGTGTGGGGCACTGGTAGAGTGTGGGGCACTGGTAGAGTGTGGGGTACTGGTATGGATTGGGGCACTGGTAGAGTGTGGGGTACTGGTAGAGTGTGGGGCACTGGTAGAGTGTGGGGCACTGGTAGAGTGTGGGGTACTGGTATGGATTGGGGCACTGGTAGAATGTGGGGTACTGGTATGGATTGGGGCACTGGAAGAGTGTGGGGCACTGGTAGAGTGTGGGGCACTGGTATGGATTGGGGCACTGGTAGAATGTGGGGAACTGGTATGGATTGGGGCACTGGAAGATTGTGGGGCACTTGTAGATTGAGGGGCACTGGTATGGATTGGGGCACTGGTAGAGTGTGGGGCACTGGTATGGATTGGGGCACTGGTAGAGTGTGGGGCACTGGTAGAGTGTGGGGCACTGGTATGGATTGGGGCCCTGGTAGAGTGTGGGGCACTGGTAGAGTGTGGGGCACTGGTAGAGTGTGGGGCACTGGTAGAGTGTGGGGTACTGGTATGGATTGGGGCACTGGTAGAGTGTGGGGCACAGGTAGAGTGTGGGGCACTGGTAGAGTGTGGGGGCACTGGTAGAGTGTGGGTTACTGGTATGGATTGGGGCACTGGTAGAGTGTGGGGCACTGGTAGAGTGTGGGGCACTGGTCGAGTGTGGGGGACTGGTAGAGTGTGGGGCACTGGTAGAGTGTGGGGCACTGGTATGGATTTGGGGCACTGGTAGAGTGTGGGGTACAGGTATGGATTGGGGCACTGGAAGAGTGTGGGCACTGGTAGAGTGTGGGGCACTGGTATGGATTAGGGCACTGGTAGAGTGTGGGGCACTGGTATGGATTGAGGCACTGGAAGAGTGTGAGGCACTGGTAGAGTGTGGGGCACTGGTATGGATTTGGGGCACTGGTAGAGTGTGGGGCACTGGTAGAGTGTGGGGCACTTGTAGAGTGTGTGGCACTGATTTGGATTTGGGGCACTGGTAGAGTGTGGGGCACTGGTATGGATTTGGGGCACTGGAAGAGTGTGGGGGCACTGGTAGAGTGTGGGGCACTGGTAGAGTGTGGGGTACTGGTATGGATTGGGGCACTGGTAGAGTGTGGGGCACTGGTAGAGTGTGGGGCACTGGTAGAGTGTGGGGTACTGGTATGGATTGGGGCACTGGTAGAATGTGGGGTACTGGTATGGATTGGGGCACTGGAAGAGTGTGGGGCACTGGTAGAGTGTGGGGCACTGGTATGGATTGGGGCACTGGTAGAATGTGGGGTACTGGTATGGATTGGGGCACTGGAAGATTGTGGGGCACTGGTAGAGTGTGGGGCACTGGTAGAGTGTGGGGCACTTGTAGAGTGTGTGGCACTGGTATTGATTTGGGGCACTGGTAGAAAGTGGGACACTGGTATGGATTTGGGGCACTGGTAGAGTGTGGGGTACTGGTATGGATTGGGGCACTGGAAGAGTGTGGGGCACTGGAACAGTGTGAGGCACTGGTATGGATTGGGGCACTGGTAGAGTGTGGGGCACTGGTATGGATTGGGGCAATGGTAGAGTGTGGGGTACTGTTAGAGTGTGGGGCACTTGTAGAGTGTGTGGCACTGGTATGGATTTAGGGCACTGGTATGGATTTAGGGCACTGGTAGAGTGTGGGGCACTGGTATGGATTTGGGGCACTGGAAGAGTGTGGGGCACTGGTAGAGTGTGGGGCACTGGTAGAGTGTGGGGCACTGGTAGAGTGTGGGGCACTGGTAGAGTGATGGGCACTGGAAGAGTGTGGGACACTGGTAGAGTGTGGGGTACTGGTATGGATTGGGGCACTGGTAGAGTGTGGGGTACTGGTATGGATTGGGGCACTGGTAGAGTGTGGGGCACTGGTATAAATTGGGGCACTGGTAGAGTGTGGGGTACTGGTATGGATTTGGGGCACTGGTAGAGTGTGGGGCACTGGTAGAGAGTGGGGCACTGGTAGAGTGTGGGGCACTGGTGAGTGTGGGGCACTGGTAGAGTGTGGGTTACTGGTATGGATTAAGGCACTGGTAGAGTGTGGGGCACTGGTAGAGTGTGGGGCACTTGTAGAGTGTGTGGCACTGGTATGGATTTGGGGCACTGGTAGAGTGTGGGGCACCGGTAGAGTGTGGGGCACTGGTAGAGTTTGGGGCACTGGTAGAGTGTTGGGTACTGGTATGGATTGGGGCACTGGTAGAGTGTGGGGCACTGGTAGAGTGTGGGGCACTGGTAGAGTGTGGGGCACTGGTATGGATTGGGGTACTGGTAGAGTGTGGGGCACTGGTATGGATTGGGGCACTGGTAGAGTGTGGGGCACTGGTAGAGTGTGGGGCACTGGTAGAGTGTGGGGCACTGGTAGAGTGTGGGGTACTGGTATGGATTGGGGCACTGGTAGAGTGTGGGGCACTGGTAGAGTGTGGGGCACTGGTAGAGTGTGGGGCACTGGTAGAGTGTGGGGTACTGGTATGGATTGGGGCACTGGTAGAATGTGGGGTACTGGTATGGATTGGGGCACTGGAAGAGTGTGGGGCACTGGTAGAGTGTGGGGCACTGGTATGGATTGGGGCACTGGTAGAATGTGGGGTACTGGTATGGATTGGGGCACTGGAAGATTGTGGGGCACTGGTAGAGTGTGGGGCACTGGTATGGATTGGGGCACTGGTAGAGTGTGGGGCACTGGTATGGATTGGGGCACTGGTAGAGTGTGGGGCACTGGTAGAGTGTGGGGCACTGGTATGGATTGGGGCCCTGGAAGAGTGTGGGGCACTGGTAGAGTGTGGGGCACTGGTAGAGTGTGGGGCACTGGTAGAGTGTGGGGTACTGGTATGGATTGGGGCACTGGTAGAGTGTGGGGCACTGGTAGAGTGTGGGGCACTGGTAGAGTGTGGGGCACTGGTAGAGTGTGGGTTACTGGTATGGATTGGGGCACTGGTAGAGTGTGGGGCACTGGTAGAGTGTGGGGCACTGGTAGAGTGTGGGGCACTGGTAGAGTGTGGGGCACTGGACGAGTGTGGGGTACTGGTAGAGTGTGGGGCACTGGTAGAGTGTGGGGCACTGGTATGGATTTGGGGCACTGGTAGAGTGTGGGGTACAGGTATGGATTGGGGCACTGGAAGAGTGTGGGGCACTGGTAGAGTGTGGGGCACTGGTATGGATTAGGGCACTGGTAGAGTGTGGGGCACTGGTATGGATTGAGGCACTGGAAGAGTGTGAGGCACTGGTAGAGTGTGGGGCACTGGTATGGATTTGGGGCACTGGTAGAGTGTGGGGCACTGGTAGAGTGTGGGGCACTTGTAGAGTGTGTGGCACTGATTTGGATTTGGGGCACTGGTAGAGTGTGGGGCACTGGTATGGATTTGGGGCACTGGAAGAGTGTGGGGCACTGGTAGAGTGTGGGGCACTGGTAGAGTGTGGGGTACTGGTATGGATTGGGGCACTGGTAGAGTGTGGGGCACTGGTAGAGTGTGGGGCACTGGTAGAGTGTGGGGTACTGGTATGGATTGGGGCACTGGTAGAATGTGGAGTACTGGTATGGATTGGGGCACTGGAAGAGTGTGGGGCTCTGGTAGAGTGTGGGGCACTGGAATGGATTGGGGCACTGGTAGAGTGTGGGGCACTTGTAGAGTGTGGGGCACTGGTAGAGTGATGGGCACTGAAAGAGTGTGGGGCACTGGTAGAGTGTGGGGTACTGGTATAAATTGGGGCACTGGTAGAGTGTGGGGTATTTGTATCGATTGGGGCACTGGTAGAGTGTGGGGCACTGGTAGAGAGTGGGGCACTGGTAGAGTGTGGGGCACTGGTTGAGTGTGGGGCACTGGTAGAGTGTGGGTTACTGGTATGGATTAAGGCACTGGTAGAGTGTGGGGCACTGGTAGATTGTGGGGCACTTGTAGAGTGTGGGGCACTGGGTATGGATTTGGGGCACTGGTAGAGTGTGGGGCACCGGTAGAGAGTGGGGCACTGGTAGAGTGTGGGGCAATGGTAGAGTGTGGGGCACTGGTAGAGTGTGGGGTACTGGTATGGATTGGGGAACTGGTAGAGTGTGGGGTACTGGTATGGATTTGGGGCACTGGTAGAGTGTGGGGTACTGGTATGGATTGGGGCACTGGTAGAGTGTGGGGCACTGGTAGAGTGTGGGGCACTGGTAGAGTGTGGGGCACTGGTAGAGTGTGGGTTACTGGTATGGATTGGGGCACTGGTAGAGTGTGGGGCACTGGTAGAGTGTGGGGCACTGGTAGAGTGTGGGGCACTGGTAGAGTGTGGGGCACTGGACGAGTGTGGGGTACTGGTAGATTGTGGGGCACTGGTAGAGTGTGGGGCACTGGTAGAGTGTGGGGCACTGGTAGAGTGTAGGGCACTGGTAGAGTGTGGGGCACTGATAGAGTGTGGAGCACTGGTAGAGTGTGGGGCACTGGTAGAGTGTGGGGCACTGGTAGAGTGTGGGGCACTGGTAGAGTGTGGGGTACTGGTATGGATTGGGGCACTGGTAGAGTGTGGGGCACTGGTATGGATTGGGGCACTGGTAGAATGTGGGGAACTGGTATGGATTGGGGCACTGGAAGATTGTGGGGCACTGGTAGAGTGTGGGGCACTGGTATGGATTGGGGCACTGGTAGAGTGTGGGGCACTGGTATGGATTGGGGCACTGGTAGAGTGTGGGGCACTGGTAGAGTGTGGGGCACTGGTATGGATTGGGGCCCTGGTAGAGTGTGGGGCACTGGTAGAGTGTGGGGCACTGGTAGAGTGTGGGGCACTGGTAGAGTGTGGGGTACTGGTATGGATTGGGGCACTGGTAGAGTGTGGGGCACAGGTAGAGTGTGGGGCACTGGTAGAGTGTGGGGCACTGGTAGAGTGTGGGTTACTGGTATGGATTGGGGCACTGGTAGAGTGTGGGGCACTGGTAGAGTGTGGGGCACTGGACGAGTGTGGGGTACTGGTAGAGTGTGGGGCACTGGTAGAGTGTGGGGCACTGGTATGGATTTGGGGCACTGGTAGAGTGTGGGGTACAGGTATGGATTGGGGCACTGGAAGAGTGTGGGGCACTGGTAGAGTGTGGGGCACTGGTATGGATTAGGGCACTGGTAGAGTGTGGGGCACTGGTATGGATTGAGGCACTGGAAGAGTGTGAGGCACTGGTAGAGTGTGGGGCACTGGTATGGATTTGGGGCACTGGTAGAGTGTGGGGCACTGGTAGAGTGTGGGGCACTTGTAGAGTGTGTGGCACTGATTTGGATTTGGGGCACTGGTAGAGTGTGGGGCACTGGTATGGATTTGGGGCACTGGAAGAGTGTGGGGCACTGGTAGAGTGTGGGGCACTGGTAGAGTGTGGGGTACTGGTATGGATTGGGGCACTGGTAGAGTGTGGGGCACTGGTAGAGTGTGGGGCACTGGTAGAGTGTGGGGGACTGGTAGGGATTGGGGCACTGGTAGAATGTGGGGTACTGGTATGGATTGGGGCACTGGAAGAGTGTGGGGCACTGGTAGAGTGTGGGGCACTGGTATGGATTGGGGCACTGGTAGAATGTGGGGTACTGGTATGGATTGGGGCACTGGAAGATTGTGGGGCACTGGTAGAGTGTGGGGCACTGGTAGAGTGTGGGGCACTTGTAGAGTGTGTGGCACTGGTATTGATTTGGGGCACTGGTAGAAAGTGGGACACTGGTATGGATTTGGGGCACTGGTAGAGTGTGGGGTACTGGTATGGATTGGGGCACTGGAAGAGTGTGGGGCACTGGAAGAGTGTGAGGCACTGGTATGGATTGGGGCACTGGTAGAGTGTGGGGCACTGGTATGGATTGGGGCAATGGTAGAGTGTGGGGTACTGTTAGAGTGTGGGGCACTTGTAGAGTGTGTGGCACTGGTATGGATTTAGGGCACTGGTATGGAGTTTGGGCACTGGTAGAGTGTGGGGCACTGGTATGGATTTGGGGCACTGGAAGAGTGTGGGGCACTGGTAGAGTGTGGGGCACTGGTAGAGTGTGGGGCACTGGTAGAGTGTGGGGCACTGGTAGAGTGATGGGCACTGGAAGAGTGTGGGACACTGGTAGAGTGTGGGGTACTGGTATGGATTGGGGCACTGGTAGAGTGTGGGGTACTGGTATGGATTGGGGCACTGGTAGAGTGTGGGGCACTGGTATAAATTGGGGCACTGGTAGAGTGTGGGGTACTGGTATGGATTTGGGGCACTGGTAGAGTGTGGGGCACTGGTAGAGAGTGGGGCACTGGTAGAGTGTGGGGCACTGGTGAGTGTGGGGCACTGGTAGAGTGTGGGTTACTGGTATGGATTAAGGCACTGGTAGAGTGTGGGGCACTGGTAGAGTGTGGGGCACTTGTAGAGTGTGTGGCACTGGTATGGATTTGGGGCACTGGTAGAGTGTGGGGCACCGGTAGAGTGTGGGGCACTGGTAGAGTTTGGGGCACTGGTAGAGTGTTGGGTACTGGTATGGATTGGGGCACTGGTAGAGTGTGGGGCACTGGTAGAGTGTGGGGCACTGGTAGAGTGTGGGGCACTGGTATGGATTGGGGTACTGGTAGAGTGTGGGGCACTGGTATGGATTGGGGCACTGGTAGAGTGTGGGGCACTGGTAGAGTGTGGGGCACTGGTAGAGTGTGGGGCACTGGTAGAGTGTGGGGTACTGGTATGGATTGGGGCACTGGTAGAGTGTGGGGCACTGGTAGAGTGTGGGGCACTTGTAGAATGTGTGGCACTCGTATGGATTTGGGGCACTGGTAGAGTGTGGGACACTGGTATGGATTTGGGGCACTGGTAGAGTGTGAGGTACTGGTATGGATTGGGGCACTGGAAGAGTGTGGGGCACTGGTAGAGTGTGGGGCACTGGTATGGATTGGGGCACTGGTAGAGTGTGGGGCACTGGTATGGATTGGGGCACTGGTAGAGTGTGGGGTACTGTTAGAGTGTGGGGCACTTGTAGAGTGTGTGGCACTGGTATGGATTTGTGGCACTGGTATGGATTTAGGGCGCTGGTAGAGTGTGGGGCACTGGTATGGATTTGGGGCACTGGAAGAGTGTGGGGCACTGGTAGAGTGTGGGGCACTGGTAGAGTGATGGGCACTGGAAGAGTGTGGGGCACTGGTAGAGTGTGGGGTACTGGTATGGATTGGGGCACTGGTATAGTGTGGGGTACTGGTATGGATTGGGAAACTGGTAGAGTGTGGGGCACTGGTAGAGTTTGGGGCACTTGTAGAGTGTGTGGCACTGGTATGGATTTGGGGCACTGGTAGATTGTGGGGCACTGGTAGAGTGTGGGGCACTTGTAGAATGTGTGGCACTGAAATGGATTTGGGGCACTGGTAGAGTGTGGGGCACTGGTATGAATTTGGGGCACTGGAAGAGTGTGGGTACTGGTAGAATGTGGGGCACTGGTAGAGTGTGGGGCACTGGTAGAGTGTGGGGCACTGGTAGAGTGTGGGGCATTGGTATGGATTTGAAGCACTGGTAGAGTGTGGGGTACTGGTATGGATTTGGGGCACTGGAAGAGTGTGGGGCACTGGTAGAGTGTGGGGCACTGGTATGGATTGGGGCACTGGTAGAGTGTGGGGCACTGGTATGGATTGGGGCACTGGTAGAGTGTGGGGCACTGGTAGAGTATGGGGCACTTGTAGAGTGTGTGGCACTGGTATGGATTTGGAGCACTGGTAGAGTGTGGGGCACTGGTATGGATTTGGGCCACTGGAAGAGTGTGGGGCACTGGTAGAGTATGGGGCACTGGTAGAGTGTGGGGCACTGGTAGAGTGTGGGACACTGGTAAAGTGTGGGGCACTGGTAGAGTGTGGGGTACTGGTATGGATTGGGGCACTGGTAGAGTGTGGGGCACTGGTAGAGTGTGGGGCACTGGTAGAGTGTGGGGCACTGGTATGGATTAGGGCACTGGTAGAGTGTGGGGCACTGGTATGGATTGAGGCACTGGAAGAGTGTGGGGCACTGGTAGAGTGTGGGGCACTGGTATGGATTGGGTCACTGGTAGAGTGTGGGGCACTGGTATGGATTGGGGCACTGGTAGAGTGTGGGGCACTTGTAGAGTGTGTGGCACTGGTATGGATTTGGGGCACTGGTAGAGTGTGGGACACTGGTAAGGATTTGGGGCACTGGTAGAGTGTGGGGTACTGGTATGGATTGGGGCACTGGAAGAGTATGGGGCACTGGTAGAGTGTGGGGCACTGGTATGGATTGGGGCACTGGTAGAGTGTGGGGCACTGGTATGGATTGGGGCACTGGTAGAGTGTGGGGTACTGGTATGGATTTGTGGCACTGGTATGGATTTAGGGCACTGGTAGAGTGTGGGGCACCGGTAGAGTGTGGGGCACTGGTAGAGTGTGTGGCACTGGTATGGATTTGTGGCACTGGTATGGATTTAGGGCACTGGTAGAGTGTGGGGCACCGGTAGAGTGTGGGGCACTGGTAGAGTGTTGGGCACTGGTAGAGTGTTGGGTACTGGTATGGATTGGGGCACTGGTAGAGTGTGGGGCACTGGTAGAGTGTGGGGCACTGGTAGAGTGTGGGGCACTGGTATGGATTGGGGTACTGGTAGAGTGTGGGGCACTGGTATGGATTGGGGCACTGGTAGAGTGTGGGGCACTGGTAGAGTGTGGGGCACTGGTAGAGTGTGGGGCACTGGTAGAGTGTGGGGTACTGGTATGGATTGGGTCACTGGTAGAGTGTGGGGCACTGGTAGAGTGTGGGGCACTTGTAGAGTGTGTGGCACTGGTATGGATTTGGGGCACTGGTAGAGTGTGGGACACTGGTATGGATTTGGGGCACTGGTAGAGTGTGAGGTACTGGTATGGATTGGGGCACTGGAAGAGTGTGGGGCACTGGTAGAGTGTGGGGCACTGGTAGAGTGTGGGGCACTGGTAGATTGTGGGGCAATGGTAGAGTGTGGGGTACTGGTATGGATTGGGGCACTGGTAGAGTGTGGGGCACTGGTAGAGTGTGGGGCACTGGTAGAGTGTGGGGCAATTGTAGAGTGTGGGGTACTGGTATGGATTGGGGCACTGGTAGAGTGTGGGGCACTTGTAGAGTGTGGGGCAATGGTAGAGTGTGAGGCACTGGTAGAGTGTGGGGCACTGGTAGAGTGTGAGGCACTGGTAGAGTGTGGGGCATTGGTAAACTGCTGTGGATTGGGCAAACGGTAGAGTGCATGCCCGTAGCGTGTGGGGAGAGCCAGGGGCGGTCCCCTCTGTGAATTGTCTGAACCCCCTGCTTATTTTTTCTACTTAGTAAAATGTATTACCTGGCCCTCTCTGCTATTGCCTGGCCCCTGCTGTAGAATGCCTGGCCCCTCCTGTAGAATTTTTACGCTACGGGGCTGGTAGAGTGTGGGGTACTGGTAGAGTGGGGGCACTGGTATAAATTGTGGCACTGGTAAAGTGTGGGGCACTGGAAGAGTTAGGGGCATTGGTATAAGTGGGCACTTGTAAAGCGTTTGATGACACTGATTATGGGCTTTACAGTTAGTACACTGTATGAATAAAGATGTCTTCTACAATCCAATCCGTTTAATGATAAAGTATACACCAGTTTTATTTATTTGAATCTTTAACGAAACCCCCTGGGCGTGTCTTAACGAATATGAGTTTTGTAAATGAAATAATAATAGTGTGGTTTGTTTATTTTTTTTAAATGGTTACTTAGAAACTACTGGTCAGACATAAATCAATTTATGAACTGCAGTATGTGGAATGGATGTATCATTTCCTTTACTTTCCCATGTGTTGTTTTTCTTTTAAGCGGAATAGATGCAGCCATTTATCATGAGCTATCATCTTTTTTTTTTATTTTAATGACGTCATCTCTCATCATTTGAAAAATAGAAATAATTAAATCACTGTCCAGGTAAATGAAAGAAATAAACTAATTATTAAAAATGATTATTTTATAATTCATTTTCGAATAAGTTATAAATGTAAACCATATGTATGTGAGTGTAAAATGTAAACCAGATGTACGTGAATGTACAATTTAAACTGTACGTGAATGTACAATGTAAACTTACGTGAGTGTACAATGTAAACTGCACGTGAGTGTACAATGTAAACTGTACGTGAGTGTACAATGTAAACTTACGTGAGTGTACAATGTAAACTGTAAGTGGGTGTTAAATGTAAACGTACGTGCGTGTACAATGTAAACTGTACGAAAGTGTACAATGTAAACTTTACGTGACTGTACAATGTAAACTTAGTGAGTGTACAATGTAAACTGTACGAAAGTGTACAATGTAAACTGTATTTGAGTGTACAATGTAAACTTACGTTAGTGTACAATGTAAACTTGCAGCGGAAATGTTTTTGCTGGATGAGTGCACGATGGCATCGAGCCATGCTTTAGATGCAATTGGTAGATCCCTAAGAGATGTTGCTCAAACCGGCTATTTACTAAGTTTTTTGCTATGCACTTGGAATTCCGTGTTAATAGTTCCTATTAATTCTCATATTAAACATTTTATTGAGCTAAAACCTTTAGTTGCGAATGCAACGGGCAACTACTAGTATCATATAAATTAATAAAGTGCAAAAAAGTTTCAATAGGCATTTGTTAACTTCAGTAATTTATCTTTGAAAAAATATACATATTGGTACTGATGATAATAACTTTGATTAGCCCAACTACATAAGTAGTTAAGCAATTGCCCCATGTGTGGCCAACTACATAACTAATTAAGCATATGTTCCCATCCAGTGTACCTTTTGATTTTCTGAAGGCTATTTGAGGCAAAATTGTGTGCGCAACATCGCGGTATATATGAAGCATTTAAAGCCAGACTAATCTAATCCACATCTGGGATTAGACTAGTTTCAATGCATTTTACATAAATATTTATATAAATATTTGAAGCAATTGGTCATTGAGCAAGGGAACTTTACTTACAGTACTAGATGAAACGTCGATAGTCATAGTAGCCTGTCCCACTTTGTTAGGCTAGTCTGAGACATCTAGAGTCATAGTAGCCTGTCCCACTTTATTAGGCTAGTCTGAGACATCCAGTCATAGTAGCATGTCCCACTTTGTTAAGTTAGTCTGGTTTAAAACGCTTCATATGTCCTACTAAACAAAACATTTTTGCACTGTGTTGAATTGTTTGTGCTTGTGCACACGCGCACAGCATATCCGTACATATAGATAGATAAATATGAGGCTACATTTACTACGCCCTACCACGCCTGTTTCTAACACCACCACTTAACATACATTTTATTTTTCTGTAACACAATACAGATTAAAACGAATGTGTTCCTACTCTTGTTACCCCATTTTGTTACTTGAATGTTTTAATTAGTTTTATAGGTAATAAAGTTAAAGGGAGTACTCATTTAAATTAGTTTTATAGGTAATAAAGTTAAAGGGAGTACTCATTTAAATTAGTTTTATAGGTAATAAAGTTAAAGGGAGTACTCATTTAAATTAGTTTTATAGGTAATAAAGTTAAAGGGAGTACTCATTTAAATTAGTTTTATAGGTAATAAAGTAGCAATACGTAATGACA
>JAGDYQ010000009.1:2616494-2639585 GCA_021962125.1 Bulinus truncatus | reverse complement strand
TTGATTGACTTGTGTTCTTTGACCAAATCCAATCATGCAATACAAACTGTTAAGCAATGTTAAAATATGATCCTTCTTGAAATTTCTAGTGATTTATGTCTTAATCATTTTGATGGTGTATAGTTTCTTTTTTGAAGCTGATTAACATATCATATAAGAAGAAACATGTTCATCTGGCATTTACCGGTAATTTATTCATATGGGCTCATTTATGTCAGTTATGCACTTATGCTTGGCATTGCTTGCAAGTTAAGCTATCCAGTGTCTGCTAATGACAGTAATGAATTGTAATGTCAGGAAAAAATACCTACATCAATGATTCGACATTAACTTTACATATTCAGTGTTACACCTAGTTCTTATTGGCATACACAATGATACACCAGTTGCTGAGCACTGGCCTAGACCTAGTAAACTAGACTTTGACACTTTCTCAGTTTCTGTTTACTACTGCTAGTAGTGACACTGTACATCATGCAGTCAATGATAGTTTTACTTAATCCAATACATGCCAAGGGCCAATCCCATCGATCAGTAGAATCTGATTTAAATGATTAGACGAATTTGGACACAAAAAAATTATACACAGGAGAGTTAGAAATTTCCAATCACTCTTTTTATTAAAACAAGAGTAAACTCTCTCCCTACATGTAAATTCATTCTCTGAAGGCTGAAAAAAAAAGAGGTCATAGTCGGAAATGTTAAGAATGTACCTTATTTTTTATACTGCTTACATTTTTTTAACATTGTTTGTTATTAATTTCATTGAAAAATGTAAAATTGGCCTTTTAGTAAGTCTTTAAATGAAATTAAATGGGGCGAATATTCAACTTACTGTACTAATATCTTAATGTGCATTTATAATATATGCATTTATAAAAAAATGTTAGAGTTAAGTCCATTGTTCTTTAGCTAAGCCTCATGCACTAATCACTACAGGTTGTCTAACTTATATTGCATGTAACGTGACTTATTACAACAACACAAACTAGACTTTACTTTAGCTATTAAAAAAAAAAAGTAGTTTTTCTATTAAGATCTTAAATTGCCACTAACTAACCTAAGAACACCACTGACATTGGGTCAACTAAGATTAACCATACAGTAAACAATTTAAAATGTACAAAATTTTTTCTTTCAAATTTCTCGTGTTTTTTGGGGGTTAAATATTGCCAACTGTTGTCTAACTGCATAATTTGAGTGTTTTTAGTTTGGATCAATTGGAATAATTTAATAAGATTCATGAAAACTAAGAATCAGTACTTTTTTTCCACTAACTTTAAGGTCATTTAATAGAGCATAAGTCTCAAAACAACATTATTTCTTTGTAAATGGTAATAATTTTATCATCATTTTGGCCATAAAAAATATTTAAATCCTTTTCCATTCTGAGGAGTTTAACCAAATGTTAAATATTTCATGTAGAGTAATTTTTTTTTTTATTTATAATATAACATAACAAAATAAATCACCTGAATGTAGTCAGTTTTCATTTTTTTGTTTTTTTCAACAGTTGACGATGTCAAAAAATTTGGAAAAACAGTTTGACCGTATAATAGAGACAGCAGTCTGCAGGAAGAAAATTATTGAAAAGCAGAAGCAGCTTGCTGAAGAAAATATTCTTAGTAAGTTTTATCTGTCGAAATCTTTTTGCAGAAAATGAATTTTATAAAAAGTATCTTTTTTTTTTTTCCCGCTATAACAAACTCACACTATTTGTGCCATTTCTTAGTATTTCTTCAACACGAAGTCTTTAAAAAACTATTTATAATTTAATCAACCCATCATTTTAATGCGTCACCATATTACTTGCTGTACATAATTATTATAGTAGAAGTTGTTTTGTTTTTTTTAAAGAAGACATTAAAGAGTAATTGAAAACTGAACCCAAAATGTCAGTTTTTGTCATATGTTATATTCAGAAATAAGTTTTTCACATGTATTCTTAATTTCTTTTTTACTGTTATTTTTAAAAGTGTGTATTTAAAGGATTGGATGTATTTTTTTTAAAAGGTCCTATGGCTTATTTGTATGAACATTGTTTTTTGGTGTTCACATATAAATATGTCCAATAATTATTAATTCACTGCCCCAGAACTTGAGAAGAAAATCAGATCACTGGCATCCCAGTCCAGTGAAGAAGCTGAGATCATCAAATCCCAGATGGTGTCCTTGGACTCACAGCTGGACATACTAGTGAAAGAAATAGCTCGGTGTGAGCAGCATGTCAGTGAAGCCAAGGAAGAGCTGGAGCAATTGAAACAGGAAGAGAAGGAAAATGCCTCCTACCCTAAAGAGCGGTAAGCGCCTTCTTGTTTGAAACCTGTGTGTTCATCTCATCGTTTAACCGTTATCAAAAAATAGGCTCACAAAAATTGGTATGAGCAAACAGACATCAATTCTGTTAGTAACAGGAAAAGACGTCTTACACAAAGATTAATTTTCATCACTTCATATAATTCAAAGCTTAAAATCCTATAAAAAATGTATACATCACTAAACTTTACAGTAATTATTTATTATGGGTTTGATATGAGTGTTTTGCATTATAAGCATCTCCCTGTAGAAAATTATGCTTGTAAACCAAGGTTTGACTATACCTATAATTTTTCTTAACGTCCCGCTGAGTTCTTGCAATAGGCTGTTAAGTTAGCAGCAAGTTGAAAAAAGGATGGAGGGCTCTGATTCAGTCCAGCTTATACACGTATTCAAACTGTGGCTAGAAAACATCCCATATACTCAGTGAGATGTCAGTTCCTGAACCTTATCCATTCCTACACTCAAACTCCTTGAGTGCACACAGATTTCCCTGTGCAGCTTTGGTTGTTATTTGAAATACATAAGCTGATGTTTTTTTTTTTCTTCTTTCATTTGTTTATTCTGTTGTCATTTAGTTCTTGTATATTAATGTCAGTTTATTTTCCATCTTTGCGTAGATATGCGCTGAACCTGTACAAGGACATGACCAGGATAAAACTAAATACTGACCAGAGCCCCAGTGAACTCAAAGGCTGTATCCTTCTCATTGGTTTAGCTGAATCAGTTTTCAGCAGTGCTTCATCACTAATTGTCACAAATTATTATTTTTTTTAATGTTAAAAAAGTAGAAAATTCAAATATATTTATTGACCCATCCAGATTGCCATAGAAATATGTATAGATTCAATCAGATTATTTCATATGAAGATATCTTTCCTGTTTACAAATATAATAAGTAGATGATGTTAGCCATACAAATTTACATTACGTAAACTTTTTATTTGCTTCAAAAAAAAAAAAAGAAAGAAACTTGTTAACCTTAAATTAATTTTTTTTTACTACTAAACAGTTATAGCATACTTGCTCTAGAAATCTGATTGAATCCAAACCAGAAATTGAAATGCACACTAACTTGTGTGTGACTGAAGAAATTTTTATTTATTTTTTTTTTAAATCATTGAAAATCCACATTCATATCTTTAACCCACAATCCAGTCGTCTTTACCAACTCTGGCCAGATCAAAACATTTTGTTTTGACAAACAGAAACAATCTGTGTCATTCATTGCCAACAGCCTGTGGGAGTTGGGAGATGAGGAAAATTGGTGACTCTCTGCCCTCCCTCCTTCCATCATTGTTGTGCTTTGCTGAAGTTTAATATATGTGTGTGTGTGTGTATAAACTTGTAAATAATTTTTTTTCTAGTATTACATCTTTGTACATATATTTACCCGATTCGTTTACAAATTTATGAAAATGATTTTTAGAAATGAGATAAAATACCAACTATTTTAATTTGAATGTTACTGCCAAAAAATGAATTTTTTTTTATTTCTTAAAGTATATGTCCCAATTTTTTAAGAAGCCCACAGTGTATTCTTGTTCTTTTGATCTAATTTTTTAATGTCACACTTAACGGCTGTGTGGTATAACACTAATGCCAACCAGAAGGTCTCGGATTCTAGTCCTGAAGATTTACCTCGATCAGTGTCCTTTGGTCAACCTTGGTCTTGTTAAGGCTTTTGGTGGGAATCCTTACGTCACTTATTTAGACATAAGCGGAAGCTAGGAGAAGTTATTTATAGCTGTTAGTGAAAAAAAGAGTTTATTTTTTTGTTTCAGAAATGGATTAATTTTTTTTTTTTATTGTTTGAGTTATAATCTCCAACCTCACTTTGTAGATAATACATGTATTCTTATTTTGTTTTATATGTGAATAATTTTGATTCTCCCAATGTAGACTTGCAATAATATAAAATAAAATGCACATAATTTCATGACTTTTTTTTTGTTGTACCTGAGTAACTAAATATGCTACAGTTTGTTTTATGTTTCAATCCTATTTTTTTTTTATTAATCTTTGTAGCAGTTTGGTGAGTGAATGTTTCTCAGTCACAGAAACGTAAAGCTATTATAGCAACTACATTTGTACCATTTTTTCCTTTTTAGATATTTTCATAATGTTAGACATCTGTTAACTTTTTCTTTTTTGTATAGCTTTGTCTTTTAAGCCTGCGGGGATGGGTTGTTGTGAAATGTAGAGCAGTCGACTATAGGAGTCCCAGGTTTGACCCTCAGTGATAACGTTGGGATTTTTTCAGGTCCTGGTGAAAGTCCAGTCAGCTTTTAAGTAAAGGCGGCTAGGAGGTGTGCTGCTGACTACACAAACACTTTATATGTTGAGTTATTGAAGCAGATGAATTCTACACTGCTGCCCCGATGAGCCCTTGAAGACTTGTTTAACTGAAGTATTCAGCTCTCCTTTGTAAAATAAAATTCAATTGAAATTGATTACCAGATGTGTAAATGCACAGTCAATACCCTCACACCCACTTCTCTTTTGAAATCAACATTATTGTACACCCTGCTTCTTTTTTTATACTATTGGTTTGTGTTTTATTTTATTGAAAGGATATGTAAGGAAACCCATGTAGTAAATAACAGGAAATCAAGTCAGTTATTCTAACAAAGTATTAACACTCGTACTCCATTTGACATTGAACCCTACTGGAAACTGAATCATTAGCCATCTATCTGACATTGAAACCTTCTAGAAATTGAAACATTTCTTTCAGTGTGGGAAGTCCTCATTTTTTGTGTGTGTATGTATAGTTATGACATATTCATGACCACTACTGGGACAGACTTGACTGTCCACATCCTAGCCCTGGGCTGCACTAGACCCACACATTGTCTCCCCACAGACAACTGAGAGGCTGAAACTGTCCTTTCTGCTAAGTCTCTACTGATCTTATGTTTAGGTTTTAAACGGAACTTGTCAAAAATCACTGAAACATGACCAAAGCATGGGTCCACATGCAAACCTGTGTGCCGTTGTCCCTATGACAATCACTTGAAATAATGAAAACTAAATAGCTAGCAAGGAGTGTAGTTTGAACCTCTAGCTCACCCTGTCTCCCATGAAATAAACAACAAAGAAGTGAAAATAACAAAACTCTCCAGGATTTGAATGGGTTCCATGTTGACTTAACTTTGCCTCCAGGAAGTGGTTCTATGCTTCCAACTTGTTATACATGCCAGTGGCATTGACACAGTACGTAAATATTTGTTTTCACTATTCCAAATTATTATTATTTTGATGATATTAATAATTTATTCTTTTTATGCTATTAATAATTTATTATTCTTTTTATAGCATTGGTAATTTATTATTCTTTTTATAGCATTAGTAAATTATTTTTATTTCAGATCTAGCGCGGGAATGAGTTATCTGCACTTAGGAAAGCAGTTTTCAACCTTTTTGGCTGTACTCTAAATAGTGTGAAAGTCCTTGGGTACCTCTCACACGTAAGTTCAGGAATAAATTGACTTTTTTTTTCATACAGGACAATACTTGGGCACGGGTGATGAGTCACTCGGCAAACTGACGACATTCTTCAAACTCTTGGTTGTTTTAAATGAAAATTCCATGTCGCTGCGTATCCCTGCCTTTGGGGGTCGTTCATAGTATCATTTTTTTTTTTTACATTTAAACAAACATTTCATTGTTAAGAATAAGCGCAGAAATTAAACATTATTTTATGCATACATTGTGGTAATAATTGGTAAACCCAAACTATTCAATTAAAGTTTGACGTTTTTAGTCATTTATTTATTATTTTTTAGAAGTGCAAAGTATGACTTGAAGAAGTGCAAAGTATAACTTTTAAACCAATAAAAATTGACAAGTCATTGGAAACCTCACCACTGAATTATCATAAACTGTACCATCCAAAAATGGTACAGCCTTCACAGAGTGCAGGGCTCATAGCGCTTTCCCCTCCCAGAATTATAAAAATGAGTTGTTCAAAATATTTGTCCTTCCCCCCCCCCCCCCCCAAACTGCCTCTAGTTTAAGTAAAATAGTTATTTATTTCTTTAAAGGGGACTCAAAAAATAAAGCTTGAGCGCCAATATGGATTATTTGCAATTTAATTTATTTATTCAATACAGTTTATATAAATATTGGTATGACCTAAGCCATTTTATTATATTTTTTAATTATTTCTTTATATACTTTTTACTATATACTTATTCATGTGTAGGGTAGTTAATTTTTTTTTTTTTAGTTGATATAAACGGTTAAGAAAAATTGACCAGCTTTTGCATTTACCTGCTTACAATCTACACAGAATTGTGCATTTAATTGGGATGGGGTGGTGGGCTGAGGTAGCAAGCACACTATTGTTTTAAAAAAAAATCAGTGTGGATCTAAACACCAGGTGTTTGAAACTGGCCGGTTTCACTGTGACATACGACGGTAATAGAAAACTGTAAAGACGGGTATCAACAGTGTCAAAATCTTTCTTATGCTTTTTTGGGGACCATCGGCCGAGATTTATTTTGTTAAGGGGGAGGTGGGGGTGATGTGATGTTATGGTGCATCATGGTGAAATGTTAAGGAGGAGGGGCCGTAATAAGATAAGTATTTTTCATATATGAGGTGGCTTTTATTACAGAAGTGTCCTTGGTCGCTACTGATTAGCGATACACTGTCTTAACAGGCTATTCCCTGCTTGTATTTATGTATTCATTGGATTTTCGTATTATCTGGGTCTTTAAGCACTCTACTATTGTAAACATGGCCATTAATTTAAAAACATAGACTGTTTTTAATATATATAAAAAAAAAAAAAAAAGAAACGTTTCAAAATAAATTCCTCCTTTATTTATATATTTATTGGAGCATCACTTTGCCTTTTGAGCTCACAGTCATTTTTTTCTGTCTTTCAGTGGCAAATCTTTTAAATAGTAAAATATAACAACTGATTGAAGAATGATCTTACAAACTTCTGTGAGCTGGTATATGCTCTAATTCACTACCACATCACTATCAATGTCTTCGTCTGCTGACATGGACTCACATTCAGGTAACTGTTCAATACATAAGTTAATTTAAATGAATCAGAAGGATTGATCTTTAAATGTGTGGCATCTAGTAATTATTGTAGCTTAAGTTTCATTAATTTTTTTTTTTTTACAATTTGGAATTTTATTTCAAAATAGTGGTTTACCCACTCTCGTTGGCTTCCACTGTCATAGTCTACTGTATATGCGATTAAGTTTTATAGATTTGAGCCGTCCAAATTTTTTTTTATATTAACCAAAAACCAAACATTCTTTTTAATAGCAAAGGATAACAAAGGAGAGACACATCAGAGGTAACATACGTTTGTAATTGATATTCAGAAAGAATATTACTAGGGCTTAATTTCAGAATAATTTAAAAGGATTAAATTTAGTTCTCTAATGCATTGATCAATAGATACAGGGTTCATACTTATGGAAAACTTACAGAATTTGAAACAAAATTCCAGGCTGTTGGACAACATATTTGGCAGACACCTTTGGAAAAACTGGATTTTGAACATTTATTCTTAGTACACTAAAATATTTGAATGCAAATAAATTTTGCTATAACAACGCTAACCCCCCTTTTTTACATTGGGATCCCTAATATGTATCAAAATTTGCTGCCGTAGTTTCTTACTCTGCATATTTTTGAGTAAAAGTAATTTTTTATTTTTATCTTGCTGACTTGAATTTTTTTCTTTTCCAGTTTTACTGCGGCAGGAGAAAATTCAGACAAGCTTCCTTCACAAGGTATTGTTTACTTAATTTATTATTTTTCATGTTGAGCATAATATGTGCATCAAATTCCAGCTGTTAAAATTTAGTTTTTCCATATTCATATAACATTAAAAACAATAAAAAAGATTTTTTTAAATATAAACTTACTTAGAAACCACATCTTTAGAAAACACACACAATAATACAGTTGAACCTTGTGCACTGGATTTATGGATTTCAATGTAGTAAATTAGGAAAATAAAACCTCTATGCGTAATGTCAATATTACTTTATTAAAACACAAAGAAATTTAATTTTCCTTTTCTTTTAGTCATAATTATTCTTTAAAAAATAATCAGATAACATTTATACATTTACGATAAATGTACATGTATTATTATTTGGTATTGGTTGAACAAACTTGTCATGACTCTGTTATATTCTTGGTAGCACTGTAACGCACCAAATGAATGGGTAATAAAAACGGAAGTTAAGAAATAAAGAGGGAGAAGACATAGACGGTTATTTTGTTGTTATTAGTTCGTCTTCCGAAGAGATACGACATAGCGTATTATTTATTTGGTGGCAGCGATAAAGTAAGACAATAGCTACTAGGTTAAAGTATTATTAACTTGGTGATAATGGAAAAAGCATGAACGTTGCAGTGCTGTTATTATTGTGATGTCAACCTACCTTAATACCAGTTAAGTTTATCTATTCAAATAATTTATTGTGGCCAAGAGCTTTAATGCACTAATAAGCCCACTGATTCAGGCATCGCTTTTGTAGCCTAATTATTAATCAAATAATTCACTGTGGCCAAGAGCTGTGAAGCACTAGTAAGCCCACACATCTAGCATATTATTAATTTGGTAGCTGTCATTCAACCAGAACTAATAACAACAAAATAACCGTCTATGTCTTCTCCCTCTTTATTTCTTAACTTCCATTTTTATTACCCATTCATTTGGTGCGTTACAGTGCTACCAAGAATATAACAGAGTCATGACAAAACTCTTGCATAATTTCTTTTAAAACTTAATATTAAACTGAAATGGTTAATAATTTTAATTGGATTTTTCAGTTCATAATTCTATTTTAACAGGAAGCATAAGGTGATAAGATTGAAGATAACCCAATATAAGGTACGTTTATGTTGATGGAATGTTGTATGGGTAATTTTTAAAAGAAGCAAAAATGTCATTTAGATTGATATTCGTTTTGGAAATTTAATATTCGTTAAACATTTTATTTATGTATCTATTAGCAGAAGATAGGCCTCCTCTTTTCAATTTACTGACAAAGGTCTCAGCTCATGACAGTAAGTCTGACTTCATTTATCATAGTGTACTATAGACTTATAGCTAAATTATTTTCATTTAGAAGAAATTAATTGAGCAGTTGTCTTCAATGTTTCTAGCTGTCATTTAACTTCCCTTGTGGGTAAATTGTTTTCCTTGATTTTAATTGTTTTGTTTTTTTATTATTTTACAGATGGCCCAAGTTTTGGACAGGAGGACTGTGGATTTTCAATAGGTTGGTTTATCAGTTGACTTAAATTAAAAAATGAATCCCGCATTGCTCTATCTTCTATTAATTTGAAGGTTGGGTGCTGTTTCTGAATTTATTTTTTAGGGCAAAACTTTTTAGTTATAGAACATTACATGAAAACTCAATACAAAATTTGTTTACATTATAGGACTTGATAGATTTGTTTAAAACATCATGCTAAAATGACAAAAACTCCTGAACTTAATTTTTTTAATTAAATATACAACATAGAAAGCAGTAAATAATGCATAAAATCAAGTTGATTTATCTATATAAATTACAGTATAAACTTTTTATTCTTTTAATCTTTGTTCTTGCTACAACTTAACATATTTCATCAGTTGTAAAATTTTCTGATTGATTACATGTATGTATAGATATGTGTTGTGAAATCCATTATCAGACACCTGCTTAAAAGAGAATCTCAATCATTAGGAAGCATAATAAGTTATAATGCATGTATAATACAAGAAGTAATTTCTTACATAATGGCATACTGCTAATGAGTTTTTTTTATAATATAAATAATAATGGCACAAAAAAAAATTGATGGATCAGCTAGTTTATTGTAATATTTAATTGACAGTAAAAAAATAAATGCATCCTTAAGTCATAATTATGAAAAATACTTCACGAATCTAACATTAATACAAAATTTAAAAACATAGAGTAGCTGTTAAAAAGAAACTATTGGTTTGATGTCTAAAAAGTTCAGATATCTGTTAATGTATTAAATGGGTGACTTAGTATGTCAATGGTGCATAAGTTTGAACCATATGTCTTAGTTTTACAGATATAGGCTATGTAGTGTAATCCAACAGCAAACGTTTTAAAGGTCATGAAATATTGTATACAAACAAGTATTAATTTCCAAATGTATTATCTTACCAATTGTTTCCTTTATTGAAAGTACCAAGTATAGCGGTACCTTGATAAATGATTTCCCTAACATACAAGTGACTGATTTGGCAAAGCAGTACGAGTGTAGTACTTCAAAGATACGTACTGTACTTAAACAGAAGAAATTAATAAAGGGTATAACACAGCTTAGGGTGATACAATAATTTCTAAGCTCACCCGCCCATCTCCTCCACCCTACAGCTCCGCCAGGAGCTTTCATAAGATCACGACGGCTAATTTCCAAGTAGATGCACTTCATAAAACCAGTTTTTTTTGTTTACTTTCTCTTTTATTATGTTTTCATACAATATTTGTCATTTATAAATACATTTTTCTTATTCAAAAACTTGTAACAATAAGAACTGGGGTGGCATTTTTGGGGGCTAGAACAAATTTGTGCCATTTCAATTAATTTCAATTGGGAAAATTGCTTTGAAAGGATTATTTGTAAATTTAAAGAATATTGTCCTTTGAAGACTGGATAATTAAAACTTTGTAAATAAATTTTCAGATGAATTCAAACATGAAAGAGACCAGATCGTAATCACTTCTCTGGCCATAAAAGATAAAGAAAAATTATTTAATGCAGGTTGCTGATATCATGGGGAAAAAAAGGCAGATTTTACTATTTACTAATAGCAGATCTAACACTTGATGTATGTTGTGATTCCAAGTTGCTTTATGTAAGTACTCCTCTAGCTTATTGTTTTTATTTGCTAATTAAATTAATTTCTGTAGTAATGAAGCAACAACTTTGGGTTATCCCACCTGTAAAAACTGTAATAATTCTCCTCATATTTGTGTGGCAAGGTCAGGCTAGCGATCAGGAGGTCAGAGTCTGGTCATTTCTGGACTCAGTGAATTGTATTCATAGAAATTATGATCATCTCTTTGTTCGACTGTAGCTGTTTGTAGAAAGTTCGAGTTGTTAATTTAAGCCAGATATATGAGGCAGTTTGTGGATCGAAAGGAGTTCATATAGAGAGAGTTGAGATACGGGATAGTCATATAAGGAGATTCACATAGAAGAGAGTTATAAAGAGGAGATAGTCATAGAGATAATCTTTGTTTATTGAGACGTGATATTGTTTTATATGATAAGTGAGACAAATGTAATTTGTGTTAATTCATTTTCTATATAATAGGATTGTTGTTTGCATGGGAGTTGTATTCTTACATATCGGATCAACTACTCAAATATGTATCTTATTTCATATTGTGTTATTTGTTAATTGTTATGTGATGAAACTTGTTATGAACCATGAAGCACCGCAGTTGTTTTTGTTACATGGTGACCGGATTATTCGTTACAGCTTTCTTTTTTATAACACATTAAATTGCATTGTTCTCAAACCTTAGCTCCCAAGTACCTTCCAACCAATTAGTGTGTGGCTGATAGCCCAAAGCTTTTCAAGAACAAAAACCAAAGTTTCAGCTTTTATAATAATGTTAAACTCTGGAATGTTAGCAGATCACAATTTTGAAATAATATTTCAGCTACATTTTACTTACAATTGCTCTAAAAAAATTTTTTTAAATAATTGTTATCTGTGATGGTCTGTATAATTAAAATTTTTCTTACAATAATTAAAATTTGTATATATAGAGCATGGGGTATTTTTTTTCTTTCTTTCACACATATTGGAAATCTTAGTTACTGGTCTCAGCTGAATAAATGGCAAGTAGCTTTACATCAAAGTAAGCTGTACACAAGTAAATCTTTATGTTCTTGACTCAAGCACAGACCTGTAGATTTTTTTTTTTTTAATATCAAATCTGGATATCTAATTATTGTTTGCGAAATATTGAAAATGATTTCTAAATTGTAATATTTATTTTTCTGATATTTCAGAGCTAAAAATTTGGTTGACAACAAGATATAAAAATCACACAAAAAATGTCTGGAACAGGGCAGAATGGAGCATTTAAAGAAGGTGATGAACAGGTAAATCACCTACAACAGTGATTCTCAAACTTGAACGCACTAGGACATACCATATAAAAATTGTTTATTTTTTTAATTCCAACACAATTAGATAAGAACTTATTTTAAACCTAGAATTTATAATTTCGCTTTGTAGATTAACAATCCTTTAGCTTCTTAACATATACAGAAATAGCTATAACTATAGATTGCAGATAGATTTGTTTTAAATTTATATTATGTCCCCCCCCCCCACCCCACAACATGGGAACCACTGATCAACAACCTTAGAAATATTTCTGAGAAGTTTTATGCATGCACTTTTTTTACAATTGTGATATATGTATTATTTTCACTTCATAAACTCATGTATGTGTATTTATAAAAAAAAAAAGATGAGATGCTTTCTGATGTCATACATTTCTAATTATATTTTTATGAGACATGGTGATTTGTCCCTGAACAATGCAGTGGTTAAATGTCTTAAATCCTTCCAGTGTGTTGCAGCTGCAATTAGGGTCTGGATGTTTAGTCTTGTCCATTCCCTAATGTTATTTAAGCTCTTTCTGGCATGCTCTGTAGTAGAGGGTATCTATAGGATAGTTTTATTAGGGTGTATCAGGGCTTGAAACTTGAACCATTTCAACTTTTACTTTTTAACTGTTGCCAGGGTTGAGTGGTTCCTGGGTGGTGGGGGGGGGGGGGAGAGACCAACCAGAACGTATACAAAATTCTTAGAAATTTCCTTAAGGGGCCTGGATCATCTGAATACAGTGTGAATGAAATGCACCTATAGAACAGGATAGAGAGTACCACTGACTTATTCATCAAGTTGCCCTTTGCCTATATAGAGGGGTTGTGCAGCAATAATGATTTCCATGAGCTCACCACCAAAATTTCTAAACAGCCTCAGTGCCTTTAGCATGGAAAGTTAGCACTGAGAAAAGTTGTGTCCAACACCACAATCGGAAGCAAGGCTAAAATAACAATGAATTGAGAAAGACTGGAAGAGGTGGGGAGCTTCAAGTTCTGGGGCTACATGGTCTCCAAAAAATGCTTCATTCATGTCTGAGATTTCCCTTATACAATTTTAAAGTTGCCTGCTATACTTTATAAATCTGCTAACAAAGATGCACTTCTGTCAAAAAGATTGTCTGTACTATCTTAGATTACTGCTGCCTTATTTTTTGAGACTTGGTGATATATTTGAGAGTTTGAAAAGCTTTCTATTTTCTTCCATTCATCATTTCCAAAACTTACTGACGGCTGACAACAATTTTTTGCTTATTAAAACCTGTATGTAAAATTGTGCATGTTTTTCTTCTTAAATTGATTTCTCGTCTCATGATTTTATTTTAAATTCTGTTTTGACAGGAAGTTCAAGAGAAGAACAGGTTGATAAAAATGAAGATAAATCACTTGAAGGTTTGTTGATTTATTTATATTCATGTGATTTCTAATTTATTTATATTCATGTGATTTCTAATTTATTTATATTCATGTGATTTCTAATTTGTTACTGTTCATGTGATTTCTAATTTATTACTGTTCATGCGATTTCTAATTTATTTATATTCATGTGATTTCTAATTTATTTATATTCATGTGATTTCAAATTTATTACTGTTCATGTGATTTCTAATTTATTACTGTTCATGTGATTTCTAATTTATTACTGTTCATGTGATTTCTAATTTATTACTATTCATGTGATTTCTAATTTATTTATATTCATGTGATTTCTAATTTATTTATATTCATGTGATTTCTAATTTGTTACTATTCATGTGATTTCTAATTTATTTATATTCATGTGATTTCTAATTTATTTATATTCATGTGATTTCTAATTTGTTACTATTCATGTGATTTCTAATTTGTTACTATTCATGTGATTTCTAATTTGTTACTATTCATGTGATTTCTAATTTGTTTCTGTTCATGTGATTTCTAATTTGTTACTGTTCATGTGATTTCTAAAAAGCAGAAAAATTATTAGATTTAATATTCACTGAACCCAAATTTTGCATAATTTTGTTTTTGAGATTTAATTATTGTTAAACATATCTTTGCTTTTTTTTCTGTTTAAATTGAGGCTAAATGTATATTTTAAAAAAATCATGCATGGTTTTCTTTTCTGATTTATTATTTCTTAATTCAATGGTGCATTCTGTTTTTGGCAGGAAATTCAAGAAAACAGGGTGATAAAGATAAACCACATTATGCTGTTGGTTTCTACAAAGGAGCAGAAACATTATCAGATTTTAATTAATTGAACGAAATTTTTCAATAATTTCTTTTCGAGATTTAATGTTCTTCAAAAAAAAAAATTTTGCAAATTTTTTTATAGAGCAGGGGAGCACAACCTTTTCAAATCCTGATGGCCACACTTAACATTCTATTCTAGTTAGGCTGGCCAACAGACTGATTTTTATTTAGAAATTTACCAAGAAATGTATACTATGTTTTCTTTTTTCAAAGGTCGCCATTCACCACACCTACACAGGTTGTGTCCCCTTGTTATAGTTTCAAATTTGAGTTGTTTATGGTTGTTGTTGTTTAACTTTTTATCTCTTTGGGTACACTTTTTAAAAGTTTGTAAATAAAGGAAAATATATATCTTCTTTTTTAAGTGTTACATTCCTGTGTGCATTGTGTGTTATATGATAAACTGTATTTTTTTTTTTTTTAATAAATATTTCATTCTTCTATTTGTTATTTGTTTTATCATTGAACTTTTCAATGTTACATTATTCAGCAAAATTAGTGAATTAATTGTTTCAAAGTCTCTTTCATGTCCGCTGTCAAAGGAAAAAAGAATTACTTTTGAAAAATATTTATAGACCTAAAATTATCAAGCCCGTGAATGAATATCTTGTAGAATTTTGAAGCTGATAAATTTTATCAAAATGTTTATCATGGAAAACAAGCAATTAAGCCTGTTCCATTCTGGACACAGGACGTGTTAGCGCATTTTCGTATTATGTATCAGTACGTATGCTATCTTTCAGTAAATATTTGTAAATTTTGGAAATGTTTATAAATTCAATTGTGTAATGCATATATTTGTAAAAAAAAAATTATAAAGACGTTTCTTTATATTTGAAAAAAAATTATTGTCTCTTAAATCTAACTACAAGTGGTTTGTGGTTACTGAAATAGGACTCATAATTGAAAACATTCGAAATTATAGTCATTTAATCGTCCGAAAACTCCGTCAATTGTTGCATAGCTCTGATAATTTCAATTAAACTCAGAACACAAGCTTACTATTTCATTTGATGAGTTTCTTAATAAATCTTGGTGAAACTACGTGCTGCAGTATTTCGCACCAAATGAACGGGTTATTGAACGTATAAGGTGTATATATAATATATAAGCCCATTAGGAGCCCTGAAGCCCGGCCCTCAGGGGTCCTATCGAGAAATGAACTTTTGATGTACACATGGCAGGCCAAGACCTACAAAATGATATATACATCATGGGTCTAGGACTTATAGTTGCTGAGATATAGCGCTCCTTTATTAATATAGCTTATATAGTAAAAAACGGTACTAAGGCCCCTTTTACGGCCCTGAGAGGTCAGATCGCGAAATGAAAAAAAGTCATTTCTTGGCAGGCCAAGATCTACAAAATGATATATACATCATGGGTCTAGGACTTATGGTTGTTGAGATCTAGGGTGATGACAGACAAAACGGGGACAAAATGTGCTTTGAGATTAATTTTTTTCTCAAAACTGTTAATATTTTAAAAAAAAATGACTAAAATGAAATGGCCAGGTGAATAAATTCAATATTTTTTTTTACATTCATTGATAAACAGCCATAATCTATATAGGGGAACTCACTTTTTTATTTGAGGTATTGATAATTCAGGATTTTTTATTATTCCACTTGTGTGTGCCTCCAAACTCAGCTGATTAAAAATTTTGACAAATTATACTGAAAGAAATATTACTTTCAAATGTCATCGCCAAATTGAGGAATGCATCTGGTATTCAATATCAGCGCCATAGCTTCAATTTTTTAGTCTCTGAAATCTCTTGAAATATTGTTTCACCGCAAGGTTTAGCACATTTTAATTTAAATCGTAATTTTTGAGAATTTTTTTGTATACATTTTTAAAAGAAGGATTTAATAGTAATTATTTAAGCAAATTCAATTAATACTGAAATTGAGATCTGAGTGTAAGACATTGAGCAACTTACAGCATAGTTAAACAGAAGTACTTTTTAAAAATATTTACTGGTGGTTGGTTTCTAGGCAAGTGTGTGCCTCTTAGGAACTCTGATCGTGAGCCTGATCACTGTTGTGAAGGTTATGAGTTCGAACCACGGTTTATGTCCAGCA
Source organism: Bulinus truncatus (assembly GCA_021962125.1). Lineage (NCBI taxonomy): Eukaryota > Metazoa > Mollusca > Gastropoda > Planorbidae > Bulinus > Bulinus truncatus. Next base: position 2,622,810 of record JAGDYQ010000009.1, on the reverse strand, counting down.
CCCATAACACGGCCATTGCTTCCTAGGATGAGGTGATAGTGTTGTTGAATGGATAGCTATAAGATAGCAATGTAAGGAGGCTGCAACCTGAAAACATAGACTATCGTCCCCTGCCCGGTTGGGAAGAGTAATTGGCTTTAAAATATTATTTGGAGGGTGGTTGATATCAGATTTACTTTTGGATGGCGATAGTAGAATCCTTTAAAAGGTTAAAGTAAACATTTAGTTGTGGACCCCAGGGTCGGCCTAAATGGTCGCGTTGGGCACTCAGTAGAGTCAGTGCCCGAAATTGGGAAGAACCATGCCTTATCAGCTGGTCATTTAAAACAACCAATGATTATTTTGTTTTTCGACGGTTGAGACAGATGACCTAAATAAATCCTGCCTGTCTTATGCTGGTGAATCATGTTAAAACCCCGTACTCATCTTTTTGTTTAGACTCTTCTCCTTGACTGGAACCCGAGGTGCTTACTTGATCCTCGGGTGAGCTAAATACTCTGCCACCAACGGCGACCATTGCATGAAAATAGAGAATTTAGAATAAATGTTGCATTTCTCAATCTTGATTGATTTTAAATAGCAGAACCTTAAATCTAATTAAACATTGCACCGGGTGAGCACTGGGGGAGCGCACCATTATAGGCCTATGGTCGAACTTGTTTACCGTGGCTCATACATCTAAATGGTCACTTGCTGTGGGGGTCCCAGTGGTAAGGGGTCAAAAAAAAATAAAATAGCATTAATAAAAAAATGCAAGCCTGGTCATGAATGTTAAGTCCGGCTGTTAGAGTGGACATTGGACAACATGTCTGTCTGGTAAGTACAAAAGTTTGTCATTGAAAGACAAATAAATAAAACAACGAGCGTGACAAAACAAAAAAGAAAAAACCGAAAGGTAAATATTGTACACAACGTTTTTTGATATCTTGTTGCATCAACTTACATTTCTATAGCTGTAGTTGAAGAAACGTCTTAAAGAATTTAAAGTATTCGATTTCATTCATATCTGTAAGGCCGATATAACACTGTTCTTTGGGCAGAGATATTTGGTGTGTGTGTGTGTGTGTGTGTTTTGTTGGGGAAGGTGCGGACTTAATGTGATACAGTTGTTAAGAAGCTGAAAGTTCCGGTAGATGTGAACTAATAGAGGATCTTTCTTAGTTCCTGCTACTTTGAAAACACGTTTTTTTTTAAAGTACCAGTAATTGAAAAAAAAAAAAGAAAAGTTTATCTTTCAAACAAGTCCGATACATAAATCACTAACGTGGCGGTATTGATAGAGCCAAACATTCATCCCCCACCATAGCCTAGAAAGGGGGAAGGATCACACCCTGGACATTAAATAAATGCTCCTATTGGAGCTGCATGCAGATCTATCTAGTGACAGTTCACATTGTCTAAAGTTTTGTTTTACTTAATCTCATTTATATTTTCATTGAACTGTGTTACAAAAACAACAACAACTGAGATAATATAGAATTGATGAAGGATTTTTCACGGGATATGAAGTTTGGAAATAAATGAAATGAATTCCAGTACAATAATATGTAATGTATATCAAATATTTGTATTTACTGAAAATCGATATTTTTGTAAGGACCGTAGCGGCGGTGGGGTGAAAACTATTTAGTTAAAAAAAATTCTAATCCGCCTCTTATTGACCACAATGATGTTTTTACTGATACAAAAAAGGCCACACCCATGGTTACAGTGACGCCTCAAGGTTCTCTCCCCCCCCCCCCACGCCGCCGCTGATTTTCTAAGATTGTGTTTTAATTGCGGCATTGCTAATTACTAAAGAGTTAAATTCTTCCTGTGTTTTTTTCCCGCGGTCATTATTTATAAATATCTTCTGTAACATAATAGGTTGTTGATACTTCATGTGGTCACCGCGACTGACCATGAGGCAGTACTAAACGTCATCAGATGTGCCTCAAATTAGGCTGGTATAGTTTACTCAACAAGAGGAACAAAAAAAATTTCCCATCCATCCCGATAATTTAAAAAAAAAAAAAACATCCACGAAAAACAAAAGAAGACAGAGGTAATATCATCTTCCATAAAATATGCCGGCTAAAACTTTCAGTAGGTATACAGCACACTAGTGCAAGGGGGGGGGGGGTTCAGTAGCTCTTTCTTTTTAAACTTATCCATTCAAAAAAAAATAATAGAAAAATGTTTCAGACATCTTTAAACTGCCAGTGGCTAAACAGTAAGACAGAAGTATCGTATCACAGTATCGACTAAGTATCGTATCACAGTGCCGACTAAGTGTTGTATCCATAGATATAAAGAACCAGATCGACGTTATACCCCCTAATGATTTCATTTCTGTTAGAAGGCGCGACGTAAGCTTTGGTGCTACTCTTTTATGAGAAAAAATAAAAATTTCTAGTATTTTAATGGCTGTTGTTGCGGAAGTGTGGAATTCAAAGAATGCCAAATGTAGATTAATTGCTTCAATTAGACAAGGAAATGTCTAATTCCTTCAGAGATAGTACTACGAAGTGATTTTCATATTAACAACATTAATACAACACTAAAGAAAACAGCAGAACCTTTCTTGTTTCTCAGCTCAAAATAAGGTAAATTACTGTTCCTAGGTATGTGGAAATCCGACATTTTACGACATTGATTTTCTTTCCGACACTAGTGAACGTGTTTTGGGAAAAAAAAACATACGGTAGTTGTCTTTGTAAACACATTTTGTACTTATTTAGAAAGATAATAGTGTAATGTGGTATTAAAGATAAAGAACAATAATGAATTAGATAGAATCAGTAGGTACTTCAGTGAAAAAAGTGAAATTAAAAATTCACCAAAATGAATCGCACTGGCTCCGGTTCCGTCATATGACGGGGCCGGTATCTTTTTTTTACCGCTTCCGTCAACAGAATGAACTCTTATGATGTAAAGTTATAAATGCAGTTTATATTATGATATTATTACTTACACAATGATGGTGCTCAAAATCGGCGATCGTTTTAACACATTTAAAGAGTAAACAGAATGAATGAGAACTCTTATTTACTGTTAAAAATCGGAGATATTTTTTTTTTCGGGGACCATAAATAGATATTGCTCCACACCCTAACCCTATCCCTAATCCTAACCATATCCCTAATCCTATCCCTAACCATATCCCTAATCCTAACCCTAATCCTATCCCTAACCATATCCCTAATCATATCCCTAACCCTATCCCTAATCCTAACCCTATCCCTAATCCTATCCCTAACCCTATCCCTAATCCTAATCCTATCCCTAATCCTATCCCTAACCCTAATCCTTAAAAAAATCTGGAAAAAAAAATTTATGATTTATTAAAAAATGACCATCAATAGATATTGCTCCACACCCTAACCCTATCCCTAACCCCCTATCCCTAACCCTGATCCTGAAAAATAAAATTTGAAAAAAAAAATTTATGTCTCGAGTAAGAATCGAACCCACACATAGCTAGCTTAACTGGGTCTCAGCCAAGCGAACAACCTACATCACTAGCGCACCACACAAACTAACCTCTCATTTTAATGTATAATTAGAAAAAAAATGCGAAAAGAAAATAACTTCAAATCATAAGAGTTCATTCTGTTGACGGAAGCGGTAAAAAAAAGATACCGGCCCCGTCATATGACGGAACCGGAGCCAGTGCGAAAATGAATGATACCATATTAAAGAGCTTATTAAACCATTTTCAAAACAGCAAAGATTATCTCTCTAGCTCAATTAGAAGCGAAGTTTTGACATTTTTTGTGTCTGTGAAAACAGGGCAAAAAAAGGTCAGAATTAGTGACCCAAATTTGTAATTTTGTCACTAAAAAGCTTATAACTTTAAAACCACTTGAGATATTCTGATGAAATTTGAATATATTATAAATGTGTGTATCTACTTTCAAACTATAAAGAAATTTACCACTATTTTCAAAAAGGTTGCACAGAATATGCATATAATGCTGGTGGGGGTCCTAATTTTCGTCTTTCCTGAATGCTACTTTTTGCACTCACAGACCATTAAACATATTTATTTTTTGAGACACTAATGAGAAATGTTTAATTATTTGTTTGTTATTGGAGATTTTATAGTTTCTAACACAGAAAAACAAAAAAAAAAAGATTTTTGTGTGCAAAAAATGACAATAAATAAGAAGTGTAATAGAAAATTTTGTTTTTGCTTTTACTGTTTTTGCACTAAATGCATGGAACTTGTTGTTGTTTCAACTTTTGATTATCAATTTCAATTTAATTCAGTTTTTTTTATTAAATTATTTAATTACCTAATATGTTAATATCTTTAACATTTTCATAAAAAAAAGGCAGATTTATTATCTTTCACTTTATCACACAATATAAGTGTGGTATCAGAATTTATATGTTGAGGGCAGGCTCACCAAATATGTGACGTCGTCGACTTTTAAATGTGCTAAATATGTTACGGTGATTTTAAAAAGCTCACCAAATATGTTAGTTCATGTTCTACAAGACTATTATATGAAGAACAGAACTCTATGCAGTACACAATATAACAAATACTTTAATACAACTTTAATACAACTTCGCTTATTTAAAGATCTTCTGACTACTTCTACTATAACAAACTACTTATATCTACCTATGTCTACTCTAAGCCTGTCAACGCTATACTCTACTACATCTTTCTCTCATTTACTATCTATTAACTTATTTCTAACTTAACTTAATAAAGGTCGGGGGTGGAGGTGATCACGCTTGCTATGCATGTGCCATTAAGGCAACTAAGTAAGTTGGGAGCTTGGCTTGACCATGACCTTGGGTTACGTAACATACTCACTAAGATGGGAGGGGAAAGTTTCACATGCCGGGGGCGGTGAAGGTGGGGGTAAATTCTAAACGTACAATGGGTAAAGACAAAAAGCTCATATTATTAGCAGAGCTGTGTGTACAATCACACTGTTTGTAGTTATAAGTTATAGTCACACATTAGTCTTAGTAATAACAGTAGACTAAGCTAACCTTTTTGTTTATTCTTAAACAAATTACTGATTTTAATGTTACAAATATATTCATATAACTAAAATATAAATAACTATTAAAAGTTAGATTAATTAAAAATTAATACTAAAATGCTAGCATTAAGCTCAAAATAGTCATCACATCAACACATGCCATAGGCATGGTTCATGCTAATACTTAATAAAATACTAGCACTCATAATTAGTTATAAATTTGCTATTTTAACAAACAATAAGCCTAAAACATATCAAAACTATGTAAAAATTCTTTTAATACTGTTTTAGAAATATCTCTAAATAAAAGATTAAATTTATTGAGGACCATATTAAGAACTAAAAAAACGATTTTTTCATTAAAATTTGTAAACAATGGAAGACTTCCTGTCAGGAAAAAGAAACATTTTGATAATCCAGAGATGGTGACATTTCTGCTACAAAAAATTAACATTCTGTTACAAGTCTAAATAGCTTGAAATTTGACACACTTACAGGAAAATGAAAAATTAATTTGAGCCAAGACATCTTAATAAGACATCACTCTAAAGTACTTTTTTTTTGTAAATAAACTGACCTATTTTTTCAATGAAGTGCAACTTTTTAACAACACAATAAAGGAAGATAAAAAATATATCAAATCAATCAAAATTCACTTTTTTATCGATTTTTTTACTTTATTTTCTTAAATTTCTTTGTAATACATATTAATTTTGCTAAATTAGAGAGCCCCCATTTTGCTTTTCAAAAAAACTGAAAATGAAAATGTACGTAATTTCTAGCATACCACAACATAGCAACTGAAGTACCTAAGAATCAGCAGTATTTTTTAGTTATATTTTTCAACTTGAAGTTTTTAACTCTTCACTTATGTAATAGTGTACACACTGTCACTGTACTTTAAATAAATAATTACAATTTACTTGTTGATACTTCATATTTCTGACACACTTTGAGCTATTTTTATGAACATTGAAAATGTAACTTTCAATTTCAGACCAGTATTGATCTTCATTACTCATAACCATTTCTTGTACTTTACCTACACCAATACAATTAAGTAAATAATGTAGACCAGTGTTTTCAAAACTTTTAACATCTGTGTATCCACCTTTTGAATTTGTAATACTGCGTACCCTAGGTCAAAGCCCCCCCCCCCCCCCATTTCATTGTTTTCTCTTGAGCTGTGCATTACCCATTAAACTCTTTGAGAATACCCCCAGGGGTACGCATACCACACTTAGGGAAACACTGATGTAGACTAATTGATTAATTGTGCTTTTCTTTAATCCCTACTGTAGCTGAGAGTGCAAATGCTATGTGGAAGTATT